>JARJCM010000316.1:0-118949 GCA_029233265.1 Mycena alexandri | reverse complement strand
TGGCTACTGAATGGCTAAGGGTAAGTACGCGCGTTGGGATGGTTCATGATGAAAATAAAAGAGAAAAGAGAATTAGCGGCCACGGCGGCGGCTGGACTTCCCGCGAGTGGACTTCTTGACAGGACGGGGCTGGTTCTCTGGAGTGACCAGAGAACGACGCGACGAAGGTTTCTTGGAAGACTGGGGAGCTTCCTCCCCGTCCTCCTCGAGAACCTCGTCGCCCGCATCGGCCATCTCGACGTCGCCCTCGCCCGCGGCCTTGGTGCCGTTGCCCTCCACCGTCTCCTTGTCGCCGCCCTCCGACCCAACTTCGCCGTCTTCGTCCTCCAGCTCAACTTCCGTATCGGAAGGAGCGTCGTTGATCTTGGACAAGGACGATCCATCGTCGTTGGGTGGGTAACGCAGTTGGCCGGGCCGTTGGCGAACCGTGGGCAAAGGATCCATGTACACCGTGGGGACACTCGTCGCGTCGATGCCAACCTCAATTATGCCAAATGGGTCCTCGGGGTCCATGTTGAAGAACTGGTCGGACTCGAGCGCGTCGAAGTTAGTTGAAAAGAACCTCTCTGCGTCGAGTTGGGTGAAATCAACCGGAACGGTGTCGCCGCGGGTCGCGTCGGGACGCTCGGACCAGTTGAACTGCTCGATGAGCAACTTGACGTGCCGCTGGACAGCCTCGGGAGCTCCAGCCCCGGCGAAGCGTTCGAAGAACTTGGCGGTGCCCATGAGCCGGATGCACTTGAAGACATGTGCAATGAACCAGCGGAAGCGAACGCGCAAGTCGTCAGAGGCCTCGCGGTAGAGGATCCCCGCGGACTGTGCGCGCTTGGCCGAAGCAACGAACTCGGAGAGGATCACCTTGGTGACTAAAAGAAAATTAGTGGCTAAGAAAATTTAGCGGCTAAGGAAACCCTTACCGTCGGAAGCCAGTGCGTAGTTACGCGCGATCTCTGAATGGAAAATAACCAACTCCTCGATGGACTTGTTGTGATCGCACAGCTTCGGGTCGGAGAGCTGGCATTGGACGCACGACGCGCCAAATCCAATACGGGTGCAGCCCACGTTGCGCAAAATGCACATGACGCACGAAGAAGGGGGCTAAGGGAATGTTAGCGAATAAAGAACGGGATAAGGGGACTTGGTGAAACTCACCAAGCCGGCGGGCGCCAAATCCACCTCCAGAACGGGCTCGGAAGGGATCTTGGGAAGGGGCATATATTTGGGCTCCCTGTCGATGTCCTCCTTCTTGGCCTTTGATTTTATCTGGCGCGCGGTGGAGAAGGGCGAGATATGGGAAAAGAACCGCGCGACGGGCTTCTTGGGTTTGGTGCGGATGACATAGAGGAGGCCGTTGTCGGTGGGGACGTCGGCGGCGACGTTGAATCCGGTGTCGCTGGCCTGGATCTCGGCTAAGCGAAACAATTAAGTCCCAATGATAAAGAAAAGAACGGGTAAATAAACACTTACCGCTGGAGATGCGGTTTTTGAGCTTCAAGGCGGCATCGAGAGCCTTGGCCAAGGCATTGACCACCGAAGGCTTGTGGACCGAGTAATCGTACTCGGGGACGACGGAACCGGCAGGGCGGTTGGGCATATGCTTGACGCGGACCCGTTCGTCGTCGTCGTCGGACTCGGGTGCGGGTTCCTCCTGGATACCGTTAGTCTAAAAGAAATGGGACGCCAGAAGAGGCTTACCACTTTGACGCGGGCTCTCTTCTTGGCCGGGGCCTTGGAGGCGGGAACAGGCTAAGGAAGTGGAGTTAGAAAAGCACAAAAAGATATGAAATAAAGAAAGGGGACTAACCGTGGGCAAACGGGCTAAGCCTTCCGGGGACCGCCCGCGCTTGAGGCTAGAGACCGCCGGTCCCTCAGGACTTGGAGAAGCGGCCGCGGCACGCGTGCGCAGCGACATGGAAGGACCCGCGCCGGGAGTCGGAACCGGAGTGGCCGCAACACCCTTGGCCTTAGCCTTGGATTTGGGCTTAGGCGTGGGCGTGGACGCGCGAGTCGACACGGGAGGGCCCACCTTGGCAGAGCGTGGCGTGGACGAAGAAGGACCGAGGTGCATAGCACCCGGTGCCCTCTTCGACACATCCGCCTTGCCGCCAGGTCGGTTGTCGGGGGACACGAAGTCGACCCCTTCCAAGGGGTGCTGGGCCGAGATGCTATACGCTTGGGCGAACGTCACCTCGTCGGGGAAAACTTGGAGCTTGGGCGGAGCGACGAAAGGGATTTCGAATCCCTTGTCCAACGGCTTGAGGTCGGGGTCCTGCGCAAGCGGGGCTTAGCCAAAAAGACAAAAAGCAAAGAAAATGGAGCGACGGGCGTACCTCCAGTGGCACGAGCTCCCACCAAGTAAACGGGACCACATCGAGTTTCTGCAGAATATAGCGAAGAGGGTGCATGAAACGAATGAAAGATGGAGGGACGTTGAACTGCTCCGCCTGCTGCCGGAGGTAGCGCTAAGCACACAAGAGGGTACCGTTTAGCCAAGAAACCAGACTAAGCGCTTGGGGGCGGAACGAGACTTACAAGAACAGGGAAAGCGGTGGCGACAGCCTGCCAAAGCTCTGGTTTGGTCGCAGAGGCGATCTTCTGGGGCTCCAGCAGATAACTAGTAAGGGCCGACGCCGACTTGTGGTTGAGAGCCGACCAGATGGGGTGGGCGGCAGCTGAAGACATTGAGGAAGTGGAGAACGGGTGGTTGGTAGTAGAGAATGAGAACGGTGTTGGGGGGAAACGGGAGATGGTGGTGGTTGAAGGGAGAGAGACGGGGCGTGAGAGTGGCGGGGCGCTGCGGTTTTGAGTCATGACTCAACGCGCAGCCAGGCACTGAGAAGACTCTAAGCGAGAGATTCTCGCCTTCGAATAAAGTTTAAACATACCAAAAATAGTGCTAAGTCACGCTTTTAGCTGAGGACGCGGCTAAGCGGCTAGGCTATTTTGTACGGCGAGGATCTAGGACGGGCTCTTGGAGAACGAACTTGGGTGTCAACGGGGAGCAAATTCAATGGAGAGTTTAATGAACGCACGGGACAGGGGCTTAGCTTGACTTAAACGGTCAGAAACCGCTTAATCAAGACCCCGATCAAAGTCTTGGTGTGGGCACCTATTTTGCTTCCGCGGGCGCGGAGTCGTCGGATAAACATACATGTGACTTGGCGCGGTGATACAAATCAACATGCTTAGCCAAACAATGGCTTAGACATGTACCCAAGCCCAAGTTGAATGAGTCGGACAGGGAAATAGCTAGGAAATACCAAGCTAAGTAATAAACAGAGCAACTGGTTGACTGGGGGCAGTCAATATTAAAAATTTGGGGGAGATGATAAGCCGTGAATCGAAACACGCCGAAATATGCGTTTTTCGGTGTTTTAACCGCGCACATGATCCAAAATAAGGACTAACGTGTATCCCGCACGGTTAGTCAAAAGACATACCAAGGCTATAAGCCGCAACTCGTTCGCGGCTCACTTACCAGAAAACTGCACATACTGGACAAGGGATTGACGGCGGGTACCGCTTGGGCAAGGCTGAATATTGGTTCAGAAGCCACTTTGGGGTTCTACTTTACTAAGGGATAAGCTAAGACACACTCTGTTGATTATTGGTCTAAGGAAGTTTCTCCTTAGACGGACCTTTCGAATTGTTGAATAATGTTTACAACCAAGACGCGACGCGTTCGTCACATGACCAGGCCATGCCTTAGACAAGGTATTCAATACCAGCCAAGGCGGCTAAACGGCCAAAGGGTCTTGGCAATACACCGATCAAGTGTCACTTATAAATAAGCATGATATTGATGATGCGAGTCTAACTTGCGAACTAACTTACCAAATTGGGAGTTTGGGGTGTCCACAAGAAGCCCGAGCTCTGAACATCTCAGGATAAGGCTTCGACCACTGGGGGCATTACCAGATACTGGCCTAAGGCTCAAGGAAAAGAGCTTACCAACCGGGCGATCGAATTAGGAACCGATCTGACAACATGTTCCGCAACTAAATAGCTTATTAGGGGTTGGGATAATGTTTGAGCCTGCACAACTGTATTGAGCTGACGCTACTGTACTTAATAATTCTCGGATAGATACCCGCAGTAGCATAATAGCGCACATGTAATACGTTTTGAGTAGATATAAAAGGAGGGTAGAATTAGTAGGATAGGCACTGGATCCTCCCTAAAAGAGCAGGTAGCAATAAAGCACCGCGTACCAGGGGAATTCTAGGGCTTGTTCAGCTAAGGCTAACTCACATAACGAGTTTAGTTTGATAATAACAAGTTTCGTTTTGGAATCGGATTCCGGACTATAAGTCAACCCATAAAACCCACAACCTCACCGTGTTACCAGACAAAGAGAGTTTCAGACAAAGAGAGTTCCAG
This sequence comes from Mycena alexandri, assembly GCA_029233265.1. NCBI lineage: Eukaryota > Fungi > Basidiomycota > Agaricomycetes > Agaricales > Mycenaceae > Mycena > Mycena alexandri. Next base: position 114,569 of record JARJCM010000316.1, on the reverse strand, counting down.
ACAAAGAAGGTTACCAGACATAGCGAGTTTCAGACAAAGAGAACACAGACTTGACCCAGACAAAGAGAATCGGACGCTACATAGCTGTGAGGCTTTAAAATCTAACAAAACTGCGACTAAGGCGTTCAGAACTCTGTTCAACTCTTATTCGAGCCAAAACTTGTGCTAAGCACGCAACTCATACAAACAAACTTGCTCTCGAACTCTGGTCCTCGTCCTTGGAAGTACATTCGTGTAATCTTGGACAAGCAATCACAACTCGTCGGCGAATATAGACCTTGAAAGGGGTGTGAAGGTGTTAGATTTGGTTAGTAGTTGTTAGTTGGTGTAGCCATTCTTCGGATTAGGCTTAGCCAGCGAAGCATTCTGCTCGTCGTTTTAGCATTATATAGCATTTTGGTCTGTTTCCCGAGCACACGTTTCAACGGGACTCCGGAGAGGGCTCTCGCGGATGGCGTGCCGCAGCGCACGGTGACGCCAACCGCCGACATCGAGATGGACGTGGATGCGCTGAGTAGCGCGGGTCCAAGGGAGGAGGGAGGAGCGGAAGAGCCTAGGGCTCCGACACCAGTCGCGGAACCGGTGGTGGTGGCCGCGGAGGCCAGCCAGCTGGTGGCGAGTGGGAGTCGTAACTGGCTGGGGCTCAACATCAGCGACCGCTACCGCCTCATCCGTCCGACAGAGGAGAAGGCGAAGGTGAAGGAGGAGGAGACCGAGGCGCAGTTGGCGTCTCGGGTGTCGTCAATCGAGGACCTGCATATCTCCTGTGTGCAGCTCCGTGATGCGAACAGAGTGCCGTTGGTCGATACAGCGGGAAACCCAATCACCGGGGAGGTGATCGAGCTGGACTCGGACTAAAATGTATATAGGTTTTCTTGTTTTTCTTAATTTTTAGTGCTTGTAGATGTGTAAATAGGGGTTTGAATGCGAATTGTTTTGGTCCGGCGACAACGGGGTGAGACGGAGTGGGGTGGAGTGAACCGCAACGAGCTCCGACGGACTCGGAGTGACCGGAACGAGTGATAAGTTGAATCGAAGTCCGGAAAGTCGTGAGAGCCAGATTAGAAATGGCTTAATTGGTCCAACGTGTCAAGAAACGATAGAACAATTGAATCGGAGAGCACTCAGTGGCGTACTGGCTGAGGAGGTCCGAAATGTCGGAGAACATCCATGGTTAGGAATCGGACGAATGGGACGCGTATTAGCGCAGACCATTGGCTCCGATGATGTCGGAACGAGGTCCGATGGAGCGGAGTGCAATGGCCACGTCAATGTTGATTCGTGCGATGATTAACAGACCAATGGAGTCGTCAGACATGGTCACCATACTGATTGGTCGATGATGTTGACTTGAAACTGGACAAGCCGCAAGTTGGTGAATTGTCGGAGCTCTAAAGACGTAGGACAGCATTTTCGGAGTCGGAGACAACTCAAGCGCGGATTCTGAAGGGAATAGAATAGGCAATGGTTCCGGAGTTCGGTAGGAGTGGTTCCGAGGATGATTCTCGCTCGCGGAACTCCGTCCGAACTCGACGGTGTCAAATAATTGTATGCCAGATGATGCCGATAATAGAATAGAAGTCGGCTGGAGTGGAAGGATGGACGAACAACGTGTATGCACGAAGTTGTGATCCAGGCGCTAGTGAGGACATGGGATTCGACTGCTTGGAACATGTTGTGATCCGATAGGACTGGAAGATATGATATATCACGCATAACAGTCGTATTTGAGCCTTGTTAGGTCCTTGCAGGGTCCAAAGCGTTCCGAAATGAACCGGAGGTCAACGGAGGTCAGCACGGGGGCTTCGGTGGAAGTTAAGTTGTTAGACGTTTCCGGTGAGCTCTTATCCGTGAATCCGAGTCCGAGATGACGCGCGGTACGGATCAGAGTGTACGGAGTATGCAGATGGAGGCTAGGCAGACGTATGGGATACAGTGTTAGCGTTCCGTGAATTCCGTGTTGCTCAATCGGCATCCGGATGATGATCTGTCGATCCGGAGCGAAGAGTACGGGTCGAATATGTCGCAAAGCAAGTCGATGTCAAGCGCGGATGTGTGTCGTGATGGATAGGAGAGTCTGGAGATAGAACTCGATCCTTGGAAGAGTCCGGTGATAGAACTCATTCCGTATACGACTGGACAGATGGATAGTCAATTCTGATGTGATGGAATGGACTAGTGGAATTTGTAGGGTTTTTCAGCGAGGTAATGGTTATTTGAGCAATTCCTGCTGGAGAAAATCGGATTTTTGATGATTTTGATGAATAGTCGTATGGTGTATCCCCCTCTTAGGGTAGTTTGCCCACAGACTACACATAACTCCAATTCCCTAACAACTCGATTGTGGGAACAGATTTTGCCACTGGGCGACGGAAGGAGCCCATCAGGACCTCGGAGATCGTCGGATAGCAGGAGGCAGGGAACTCCCGTCGTTGTCCGGGACGATCGGAGCGAGAAACTCGAGCTCCGATTCACGGTCTGGGACATAGGGTTGTTTTGTGACGAAGTCCGAATAGGGCGGTGTTCCGATGGAACACGCCCAGGGTATCCGCCAACGATGGAGTCCGAAGGCAGAAGAGTGGGTAGGAGGTGAGAACACGGCGTAGGTGACAACATGTCTCAGCTCCGGGGATACCAGGTTGGAGAGTCGTTATGTTGATTTCCGAAGGTCGAAAGAACACAGCCTGGAGAGCACGCCAGGGGTTCCAAGACCAAGTGTCAAGATCCGGAACGACCAGAGCGATCCAGCGGAGAAGCGAAAGTCGAAACGGAGGCTCGGTGGAAGTGATGTGGGTTAGACGTTTTCCGTTGAGCTCTTACCCGCTTTGTCGAGGAACGCTGGATGGTGTAGACATAGACGTCCGTCCATAGTTGGAACAACCACAGCAATATCCGGCTTAGTTGCCGGTCGTGCGCGCACTTGAAACCCAGAGAATACTGGTCAGATTAGTTTGGTTCTACTTCGGTCGCTCAACGGAGCGAAGTGGAGTGCCGCCAAGGTTCCAGGATCCAGATCAAAAAAGAGTCGAGAAGACGTTGACACAGTTTCCGTGGCAGATAGCCATATCGGAATGACAACACCAAGTTGGATGGAGAGAGATGGACTGCCGATTAATGAAGTTGAGAATTGCCGAGGGTACCGGAGTGAACTGAAGCTCAGCCGGAGTTCCCGCAACGGAGGTTTCAAACCTTAGATTCGCAAATAAGTACAAGTACATTTATTCCGAGACCAGGAGAAAAAGATCCGATACGTAGCGGGAGTTGAATCCCGAGGCAATCTCTAGGATTGATATAGATTTGTTGGAAATCATGAAGCCCGGCTCTGAAGAGCGGGTAGTCGTTAACAGAGCGAATGGAGGCGATGTTGGTATTTATCGTGATGTGTGTGTGACGTGTGAGGTGAGGCGAGGGATCCCAAGATGAACTCCGGAGCTACGTGGAGTCGCGGACGGAGTTGCGGAGTGCTATTTGTCGTCAAATCAAAGGTCCGAAGGTTCGGAGACCTGACCGGAGGAATTTCCGCTGCTGCTGATGACCTTGTACAGCGGAGCCGATGAGTATCCGCGGTGATCAGCAACGGTACGCACTAGACGAGGACAACCGCCGATGTGATGAAGCGGAGAACCGCAATACCGGCAGAGGTCCCACTCCCGACGTCTCAGAGCTTCACTCTTACGGAGATGTCCCGCACGACCGCCTTCCTGCACAAGGAGGCCCGCAACGGATGCGGAGTGCTTGCGTTCTCCACGAACCTCCATCGGAACCGCGACTTGGTACACGCACGGGGGTCCAGAGGAGATCGGAGAGAGCGGAGTGGGCGAGTCGTGGTGGATCGGTAGCGACATGAGTGACGGCATGCCGGAGGAAGTGTCAGAGTGAGTGGGGTTAGGTTCGGCAACGACTGGTGGCTCCGGGGTGCCGGAGAACAGCAGATCATTGGCAGCGGGGGTTTCGGAGCCTGCAGGAGCACTGAGAGGCGTTCCGAAGAACCCACGAGCACAGTCGGCCCAATTCCCTTGTTCCGGAGTGCCTAAAGGCTGCTCCGGAGTCGCGCTCCCCACCAGAAGTACCGCCTGCCAGTGTTTGGCATCCAGCCAAATCACTAGGGAGCGGAGTCCAGCATAGCTGGATGGATACATGATGAGATCGTCGAGCTGCATGGTGATACGGAGTGGAAGCACGGAGTAGAGAGCGTGAGAGACTGCGGAGTCATTCCAGGCCATGAACGGCGTGAGAGCATCAAACTCCTCGAGGAATGGCCCAATTGGATCTCTGTGTTTCATCCGGAGGCATCGGAGTTTGTAGTCCGCGTCAGCGTGACGACTCCAACGTCCGAACACATCCAGGAATTCCCCGATGAACGTGGAAAAGTTTCCATGCCAGGAAAACTCTTCGACACGGCCCAATACGTTGAAAAGCTCAGCTGCCTGCCCCTTTAGGAAGTGGAGCATAAAGGCGATCTTGTCATCGTCCGAGGCGTATGTCCGAGGACGCCCGGAGAAGTGTGCGAAGCACTGGGTGATGAACGAATCGATTTTCAACGGATTGGTGCTGTCGAAAAATTCCGGGTATGGGATGTGAACTGGTCCGAGGTCATGGTACGAGGCCTGGGAACCAGGGACTGGTGGATGAGGTGGAGAATGGATGGGAGAGCAATACTGATCGATGTGCTGATATTCACCGTCGAGGCCGCGGTCCGAGGGACTCGGAGTAGGCGTGGGCTCAGACGGAGTGAGTGTGGTGGATTCCGGAAGGGTGGATGGATCGCCAAATGTCGGGATCCAGGTGCCCAAGCAGACTGGGTGAAGCTGGTTCGGACAGACCCAGTTTCCGGAGGACTGAACGGAGTGGTAATCACCGAGATGGGGTAGTGACTAGCATCCGTAGTGACGAGATCAGATGAGCACTTATCGTCGGTAGGCTCGGAGTTGATTTGTGCGGAGGAATACAACTCGGCCCTGCACCGCATAGATGTCAGCGACAGAAGGAACCAAGGTGTAGTACGGAGCGATGATGACGACATAGCAAACGATACCGAGCAGGTGAGTTTTATGATACTGTTATATCCGAGTCGTCCAGAAGATGGTACGGAGGGATATAGGGCCAGTCGAACTAACAACAGATACGAAGCGGAGCGGCGGGCCGGACAGAACGGAACCGGAGTCCGGAGTCAGAGCTGGTGAAAGGCGGACTGGATGATGCTACACCACAGAGGGGATAATTGGGCGAGCGTTACTGCAGGATATCATCGGAGGAAGAGAGATGACAGAAGCAGAGCTCCGGTTGAGTGTCGGAGCGGAACGACCAGACTACTTCACGAGGAACGGGGTGAAGCAATGTTTATCATAAAACTGAAGTACAGGAGGATGTAAGACAAGATTAAATACCAGAGCTCCTTATTGTAATAGGTAAAGGAGATATGTTAGAAACTATGCGGACATAACAATAAAGGTAAGTCCGAAAGGGGAGGAAGAAGTCAGGTGACAAAAGGAACGATGTTGAAACAATAAGTAAGAAGTCGGAGGACTTAGGATAATAAGGAATGTGTGGGATGGCGTCTTGCCGTGGTGTCAGATGGTGGGAGTTCGTTCCGATGTTTTGCCGGAGCTCCGATCGTTCCATTACTCCGGCGGTCCGATGCGCTCCGGGAAGACGGAGCGCGATCGGAGCCGGAGGGACCGATCAGAGTAGTTTGTCGGAGGTCATAGTGCATGGATATAACACAGGCTTGCTTCCGATATTCTTGACATACTGGGTTCTCCATCGACAAGCGCTATACGGAGCATCCCGGGACCTCCATCTCCGTTGTGGATCTTCGGTACACTTTTAATTTTTCCACTGGAGATACGCTTACAGTACTGTACTATTTCGACCAAGTGTTCACGGATTTTGGGTTTTTTTCGTCTCCGAGATGACCGAAAAATTTCCTTTTGAATTAAGGTGATTTTTGCACACATTGTACAAAGGCGAGGGTCACCCATCACTGAACACTTGGTCGAAATAGTACAGTATGTATGCTTAGGGAATACACTGCAACTGCTTCTGCCAACACAGTATGGAGACCATGAATTTCGCTACCAAAAGTCATACGGTCCAGTCTACCAGCTCAAGGGCTGTTTCGGTGTTCGTACGGTTGGGCTACATGCTTGTTTCAGCGTCTGATTTACCCCACAGCAAGATCGCTTAATGGTGGCTGATTCTGCTGCCCTGCAGTTCATTTTGAACAGCCCGCATCTCAAGTACACGACGGCCTTCGAGAATTTGCTCTAGTTGTTCTACGACCCCAAATGTGTCATCAGAACTGATTGTAGGTTCTGGCGCTACTGAAATTGGGCTTAATCACGCCTCCATGCAGTTGAGGAGCATAAGGTGCTCCACGTAGCCTTGAATGCCGGATTTACACCGGCTGTTGTGCGGAGCGTGTTCGAGAAAATGGCGCTCAAGGTGGAACCACGTCGCCTGGACCAATACTCTGATTTAATGTATGTCGCAGCTCACCGAGCAGTTGGAAAATTCCTCCCAGGAAACGATCAATATTTGCCCACTGTTGAACGCTGCAACCCTGAGTACAGTCGCGGAAGGTAGTTATCATTCTGACATCCGGTACTTCCCTCAACCTTTGCAGCTTTACTAGGACAGTCTCTGGAAGAGTTGGGGGAGGAACTCGTTCAAAGCAACCTCCAGATTGTGTCGGTTGTGTTTTCCAAGTAAAGAACTGTTGCTCATTTTCTGTGCTCCAGGGCGTTGGGAGCCAGCCAATCTCGCGCACATGTCCTCTTTGATGTGGTTGCTTCCCACTTACCTGTGTGCATCTTCCGCGCAGCTGGTCACCTGCCGACGCAGAGTCTTAAGATACTCCGGGACGCGAAAATGCTGATGCATGAGCTTATGAACCGGATTGTCAGAGAGAAAACAGTTGCAGCAAGTAACGGTCTGGATACAGGCAGTGACGTCCTTGGCCTCCTTTGTGAGCGGCTATATGTGCAGCAACATACAGTCGTTAACCGGGAAGCGCAACATCGCCAAACAAATAGCTTACAAGCACGGCTGGACCGTCCTCGGACCGTATACCCCTGTTTTCGAGGTCGCTGAGCACGATAGGACACATACCGAGGGTCGAAACATTTACGACAACCCAGAAATATGAGTTTTATTGAGTAAATACCGGGAAAATGGTAGTCTGTAGTTAACCGCGCGATCAATGTATGGAGGGTCGGGTTATTACATAATCTTCGGAGTTTGAAATTCCCCCCTTACCATTCAGCACCTGCAACGTTGCAATTCATCGAAGCTAAGAGGCCAATCCTGCAGTAGTAGTATGCACTAATGATCTGTGTCCTCCAAATATTCCCCGGGTGCTAGACGGGGCACACATAAAAAGCTGAGCTTGGTCAGCGGCAAGCCATAAATATCCGGCATCGCGCGCCTCGGCTCAGGCGGGAAATTGCAAGAGCACATGTTACTAGAATACATTTAGTGAGTAGGAATCAACAAGAAAACGCGTGGAATAGACGTCCTGCAGTGCAACTCAACATGGAGAATTTTGATAAGGGGACCCTCCGATCACACGTCAAAGGGAATCGACAGACTACAACAACACGAGGTACGAGTGAAGAATTTGTTGTAGCGTCTGTTTATAAGAGACTAGGAAAATGGTCAAATTTCAAGGTTTTTTAAGTCCTTTGACACCATCTGGTGGTGCTACTGGGCTGCAAACTCCCGAGGGTCTAGTAGGGCATCGTACCACATGGCATAGAAAATATCTAGCTCAACAACCCAAGTATAGCTCCATAACGAGCCATGTAAAATTGACCATCTGACAAGCACTAATTGCAGTGATGGCGCCCGAGTGCTAGAAGCCAGAAATATACAACTATGAGTGCGTAAAGATGTTGTTGGGGCTGGTGATAATGCTCATGAATTTTCTTGGCTGAAAGTATGGACTGCATTCGCCTCAACTATTGACCATAACTTGTTGCGCTTCCACGTTATTTGTCCAAATTTGGCCTCCCGGAAAGATCGACGCCGTATGGGCCCGCGAAGTGCTCAAACCCCGAGAAGTGAACTGGAGGTCGGAATTCATAACCTTATGAGTCACCTAGCCCTTTGGCACGCGTAATTTGGTCCAGGAATGGACAAGATATAAGCGGTGCAAACTAAATGTTGCGCTTCCCGGTTAGCGACTGTATCTCGTGTCCTCAGCGTCAATTTCGTGAATCTGGCCAAATCAGGCAGCGGAAAGCATGGACTACCAGGTGACATCGCCGCGGCCCAGGTGGCTGCCTTCTTGCTCGCAGGGCAGGATAGCCCCGTGAGTAAGGTCTGATTATGATGTTTTTGTGTAACTCTGCTTTGTAGGCCAACACCCTGGCCCTCGGGTTGCGAGCGCTGGCCCGATTGCTAGAATTCCAGGCTGCTCTCCGTGCTGAAATTTCGGCGAGAGCTGAGAGCGTCGCATACGACAGCATGCCGCTGTTGAACTCGTTTATAAAGGTGGGCCAACAGTGGCACAAATGAAGTTCAGTGGACGATCGATCTATCTATCTTATATAGGAGATGCTCAGGATGTATCCAGCACTTCCTATTGACGACCGCATCGCCGTCGAAGATAAGACTATCCCTCTCTCAGAGGCCATCACGACCACTACTGGGGAAGCTATTTCTCAGATTCGGATCCAAAAAGGGCAGATAATCAGCATGGCTATCGCTGCATTTCAACGGTATGAGCGGATGTCCCCGACAATTGAGCTGTTCCTCATACAGAGTTGAATCGCGCTGGGGTGAGGATGCACACGAGTTCAATCCCAACCGCTGGCTGCATGGGTCTGCATATCAGGGAGAAGGAGAAGCACTTGCTCCCTATGCCAATCTGTTGGTCCTTTTGATTCACTTGCAACTCGTTGTCTTACTTTCCACGCAGTTTAAGTTTCTTAGGCGGCCCTCGCACCTGTCTTGGGTAACGTCCTTTAAGAGCTCGTGCCACAAATATCCTGATAAGTTTCCCGCTCGTAGATGGCGCTTTGCGTAGGTCAATATCTATTTCGCATGGACACTCCTCACGTTTTATTGGAATTCTCGAGATGCAAATCTTCATCTGTGAGATGGTTGGCAAATTGTCGTTCGCTTTACCAGAGGACGACGGGGTTCGGGTTCAGTCTCTCCTCCCGTCGATACCGAACGGACAAAAAGGAGCCCTACTCGTCATTATGTAGGAAATCGGGTGACGTATACAAGCTTACGCACTCACGGCATTCGGGCCGACTCACGTATATAGCTGACGCGTCGCCACGTCGCTCCTTTATCCGTTTGCCTACGTACCGTTCTGTACTCCATAGGCCAAACGTTCTCTGCTGTCTCTACCGGGTCCCCCTCGAGCCACCTAGAATCTCAACACAAACGGATCAAGCCCTGAGTTCACACTCCTCGTGTCCTCTGCTGGGGTATTGATAATACAGCCAAGTCCTCACGCTCGAGGCACTCCGCGGTCGGAGACACCATCTGCGCGGCACCACCAGTCTACGGGACAGTAAACCGGAACCCACGGTCACTGCTTCGGCACACCGGAATGCCACGGTCACTGCGAACGGCACGCACACCGGAATCAACGTCGCCGGGACGGTAAACCGGAAGAACGGTCACTGCAGGTTGCACACCGGTATCGCCGCGTCACCCGGACATTAAATGGGATCTATAGGTCGACGGGACCTGAGGGACTCGATAAGCCCAGAAACCGGATCTGTCTGCGGGACACTAACCGCACCACCACGGTCACTGCTTGCGTACACCGGAATCACAGTCACTGCTTGCGCACACTGGCACCCCCACTCGTTGACGGGACTTTAAGCCGGAATCCCCTTCTTCTGGACGCTGGCCGACGACTGCCCTGGAATGTTTTCTTCGTCGGCATACCTTTCCTCTACCCTTCCCCATCCTTCACTGCCATCGCCCACATTCACCACGCTCATCACCATTCCTTTTCGGCTGGAATTTTGTCACCATCGCGAGCTCCACGACTGGACTCATAATCTCGAGAAGCGTCTCGACCGTTGTTGCGCATTCTTGCGCCGGTGTTTGGAATTTGGTGCTGAGTTGTGATGTTGGGTTTTGGTGGTGGTACTGTTGGTTTCAGGGAGAGTTGTTTTATTTATTGGTGAGCTGCTTCAGCTTGAGGGAGAGTGTAGGAAATCGGGTGACGTATACAAGCTTACGCACTCACGGCATTCGGGCCGACTCACGTATATAGCTGACGCGTCGCCACGTCGCTCCTTTATCCGTTTGCCTACGTACCGTTCTGTACTCCATAGGCCAAACGTTCTCTGCTGTCTCTACCGGGTCCCCCTCGAGCCACCTAGAATCTCAACACATTACCCGCATCTCTGAAGTATTTTAGTTATGACTGTTTGCATCGCATAGAGTTACTGAAATTGTCAAGAAATTGTTGGTTCAAATTTACCATCATTGTGGTTGTTTGCATGGTTGTATCAAGCACTGCCACTCAACTGCCATTTTTTTCCCTTTCATCTTGAACTCCTTGCGCCAGAGGACACTGGTCGCAATGGCAACTCTCGGACTGACAGATGTGCTTACCCATGCTGTCAGGGCCTCTGCAGAAATGCAGACAGAACTCGCCAATCTCAAGTGTCAGCTCCACGAGGCCAGCGTGAAAGCGGTCGCAGCGACCACCATGGCCGACGAGAAGAGTCGCACTGTGGATGAACTTGTGGGGAGAGTGCGCGCTGAGATTAAAAAAAGTGGGGCCGCAATGCAGGAGCGCGATACCATTGGTGCTGAACTCCGGAGATGCGAGGGGAGATGTGTCGACGAGAGGCGCGCGCGAATCATGGCACAGGACGGACGAAGGAAAGCGGAGAAGGGGAGGAAGGAGTTGGAGGCTGCGTCAACCGCAAGCGAGGAACAGCGCAACCTTGCTCATAACGCACGAAGATCCGCGGAACAGGAAGACAAAGAGCAGGTACTTCAAGGGGAACTTGAAAGGGATGAGCTTTGCAAGAGTCGCGAGGCGTTGCGGGTTGAGAAGGAAGGGTTGTATAGGGAACATCATTCGTTAACGGCGCTCCTCGAACGCGCCCTGTACGAAATCAAAGCTGGGCTCGAACGTCGACTTTCGCCTGGGCATTCAAGTGTGTATTTTCCCTTCGGCCTTCTCGTGAGGTGTGACTAAGCGTTTCTCCTTCTTCAAGGACGGCGTATGTCCTTAACAGCCGTGGATGTGTCTGCCAACGAAGCACCGCATAAACGAGCTAAACGGGAGGATAACATTTAATTGAGGTTTGCATGGTTCGATTCGCATTTCCACGGTCTAATTTACTTCGAAGTCCGCGTCCACCCTCAGGGCTGGCCACAGCCCTCCTCGTTGGCTATCCTACACATACGCCGCATTGCGCGGGATGTGGCACTTTGACCTGTTTCAACCCTCCGCTTCATGAGTCAAATGTACTTCTCTCCCAATGAACGTCGAACAGTGGTTGTATCCCGAATAAAGAATTATTCCAAGTGCAATCCTGTTTCATTATGTCATGGGCAACTTCTCTTTTGTTGTCCGTTGCCAATTCAATGAATCCCCAGTGACTGCCCGAGGGCCGCCCCGGCCGCCGTTAAAAGGCTCGTGGACTGCTTCAGTTTACGATCAAACAGCTGGGTACTATGGTATACCCTGGTCTGTACCTTCCATCGCTACATGCTCGGCGTACTGGCCCACTGAGGAAGATCAAATCTCTTTCGTGCCTCCTCTTGCCGTTGCAATGTTGTCGACTGTTTGTCTCGCTCTGGCCACGCGACGGGATCACGTGCCTCACTATCTTTCTTCCACTCGACGGTGAACTGGCAACCTCAGCAACACTGCCTGCATTCGATGCGTCTAGTGTACGAAGTGGCCACCGAGGCCCTGGGAAGCTCCTCCAAAGGATTGTGAGGTTTGCAGGCCGAAAAATTGCAGCCCCTTGTCCGCGATTTGGATTCTTGACGGCGCGCGGCTGCTAGGTGTAGTGTTTCGCAAGTTTATAACCACCCACGTGAGCTCACCAGACCAGTTCCAATCAACTCTTTCATGTCTGCCGCCTTTATACAGGTCACCGAGACCGATTATCTTCTCGGTCGCCTCGGTATAAAGTCTGGTTTACGAGACTATGACTATCTGCCGCCAATCGCGGAGCTACATATTGCTACTTTCCGCTTCATGCAGAGACCGGTTACCGGCCAATTTACGTTCTTGCAGACAGATTGGTCACCAGACTCCAGTGCACTGTGTCGATACTGCGGCTGGCAGCTATCTTTGGGAACTCTCCGAGTTATAAAAGGTCGTTCATCTTCCCTTCTCACCTATGTCCACTTCGCCACTGATGTCCGCATTCACACCTCATAGCCTCCCGTACTCTCTCGCCATCGCAGCTGCGAGTCTGGTTCCAGTATTCCTGACGTTCATCTTCCCTTCTCACCTATGTCCACTTCGCCACTGATGTCCGCATTCACACCTCATAGCCTCCCGTACTCTCTCGCCATCGCAGCTGCGAGTCTGGTTCCAGTATTCCTGATGTACGTGGTTTTCCGTCGACCAGGCACTATACGGAACATCCCAGGACCTCCATCGCCGTCGTGGATTTTCGGTACCGTTTCGTTTTTTCCACTGAGACACGCTGGCAGCTTTTATGATTAGGACATACACTGCAACTAATCTTGCCAACACGGTATGGAGAGCATGAGTTCGGCTGGCAGAAGTCGTACGGCGCGGTCTACCGGCTCAAGGATTGTTTCGGTGTTCGTTCGGTCGAACTCTTCAGCTCGGGCCTGATTCCCTCACAGCAGGACCGCTTAATGGTGGCCGACCCCGCGGCCCTGCACTATATTGTGAATAGTCCGCACTTCAAGTTCTCACCCATGCTGGAAAATCTGGCCTATCTACTTTATGGGCCGAAAAGTCTTGTTTCTGTTCCTGGTGCGTTACGCGCACATGAAAATTCGCTCTGGCAAACCCCCTGAGCACAGTTGAGGAGCACAAGTCGCTGCGCGCCGCGCTGAATGTGGGGTTTACTGCAGCTGCCGTACGGAGTTACCATTCGATTTTTGAGAAGGCAGCTTCGAGAGTGAGATACTTCACCAACGCGGAAAATGCAATTATAGCTACTGAGTTTTCGATTGTCGCAGCTCACGGAGGAATTACACAACTCTTCCTCGACAACAATAGATATCTGCCCATTATTAAGCTTTGCGACGCTTAGTACAATCGGGGAAGGTGATACCACCCATCCATTTGTTATTTTTTCTCAATTTCTTTTTGCAGCCGTGTTGGGTCAGTCGCCGGAGGAGTTAGGAGAGGAACTAATCCGAAATAATCTCGAGATCGTGTACGTTCTTGCTTCGAGCAAGTAAATGTCAATTTAGACTCACCCGTTTCTGTTTTTCAGGGCGGTGGCGGCTAGCCACTCCCGTCAGCAAATTCTTGCAGAGGCCATTCTCTCCTACTTACCCGCGTGGCTGTTTCGTGCTGCCGCTCACCTGCCCACTCCGACCCTCAAGACAGTCCGGGACGCGAAACGTCTGGCATATGAGCTCGGGAATCGGATTGTTCAAGAGAAATTGGTCGCTGCAAGGGACGGACTGGATACAGACGGCGACGTCTTTGGCGTGCTCTGTGAGTGGTCATGTATACTGAAAAAATGTCGTGCGGTGCTCAACATCACTTCAGTAGGTATGGACGGTTCAGGTACGACGAAGAATGGGTTACCAGGAGATGTCGTTGCGGCCCAGACAGCGCTTTTTCTGATTGCAGGGCAGGAAACGACTGTAAGTGAGGATTATGAGTATTTTTGACCTTCGATGGAACTCTACTTCGTAGGCCACCACCCTGGTCCTTGGACTACGAGAGCTGTCTCGGTTGCCAGAATTCCAAGCCAACCTCCGTTCCGAAATCATGGCAAACACTGGGAACATCGCATACGACAGCATGCCGTTGTTGAACTCGTTCATCAAGGTGGGATAAAGCTGGCACGAACAACCGTGCGTGGATGATTAATGCGAATCCTTGAGGAATCGCTCCGGATGTTCCCAATCTTGCCGATCGACGACCGTATCGCCCGGGAGGACACGATCATCCCGCTTTCAGAGAAGATCACGCTCTCAACTGGAGAAGAGATCTCCCAGATTGTCATCGAGAAGGGGCAGATCGTCAGCATAGCAATAGCTGCGTTCCAACGGTAGGTATGGTTCTCCTCGGTGAGGGGACTCTTCATCATGCCTACAGACTTGAGTCCCGGTGGGGCAAGGATGCCCACGAGTTCAACCCGAACCGCTGGCTGCAAGGGTCCGCATACAAGGGCGCAGAAGCACTGGGCCCCTATGCTAATCTGTGGGTCCTTCTTAATTCACTTCCGAGTCGCGGTTCGATAGCTTACTTTCCACGCAGTCTGAGCTTCTTGGGTGGCCCTCACAGCTGCCTTGGGTACGTGATCTAAGAACTCGAACCACACAAATATACTGATAATTGCTCTCTACATAGATGGCGCTTTGCGTAAGGAGATATTCAACCCGCATTACCAATTCTGAAGCTTGTTCAGAATTTTCGAGATGCAGATTTTCATCTGCGAGTTGGTCCGCCAATTTTCGTTCGCACTACCAGAGGACGACACCGTTCGCATTCGGCTTATCAATACCCTCACGCCAATGATGTCAAATGGCCAGAAGGGTGCCCCACTGATTGTTTCCCGAATATCGTAGGTTGAATTAAATAGTTGACAATTGTTGGTTCACTTTTCCATCAACGCAATCGCTCCAAGTCCAGTTCTTGCCATTAACGACCTCGTTCCTAGTTTTAAAGTTCATGATAAAGGTTCGGACGCAGGGCGGACGCTCATGACGTCGCTGTTCCCACGCCGTTGCGGAGATGCTGCACCGGATCTTCCCAGCGTGATGATCTCTGATGATCTCAGTCCTCTTTGCCGAAGCTGTGAGAAACGAACGAACGCCCACAACAGCCCACAACATGCTCATTGGCAAACCTCTTTGTCCCGCTCCGCCGCTGCTCAAGTTGACGCCTTCTTCAACTCCATCGCAAGCGACTTCGCTCAGTCCTGCTTTTGCGTTCCCCCATCCTGAGGACCTAGCAGTCGCTGTTAGAGCGGGGAGGGTTTGGGTTTTCCAATCACAGCCTCGCCGCCTTTGTTCCTGTGGAGAGCTAAATTCAATGAGGACCCTTATCACGATGGTGGCACCTAAATTTATTTCTGACTCGACTCATCGATTATTTTTCTAGCGCCCTACAGCTACCCTTTCCCCACAGCCCTCATTTGCCACGCACCATGCCAGCATCCTCCTACTTCGCCCGAGGTATCCGAATTTGGCACGTTCTCCATCCGGCCCACATTTGCGTTCACCATGGGAATGTCGGGCTTCGATTTGATCATGACATTACTGCTTTGGTTTTTCACTTGCGTGCACCGAGGCGGACTGCCCGTTATGCACAACACCCTGATCTTCTGTCCTGATCTTCGGCCGCAGCAACCGCCGGGTTTCCAAATTCGCTCCTAGAGAATGAATGTCGGCGTCTGGGTCCTGCTGCAAACGGAAATGGGCGGGTCAAGCTGTATAGAGGTTCGAGTGAGTCCTGTATGACTCTTGAATGCTATTCTTACCTAGCACGGTGCCCCGAGTATAAAGATGGCAATGGCGGGTTGTGTCTATGCATTTCTCGCGTACCTATGGCAGCCAAACACCTTCGCTTCAACAACACCGTCGACGTGGTCGCCGAAGTGAGCAGGCTCGCGCCCGCGCTCACGCCCCACGACCCGGAGTGCCCCCAGCTCGACTTCTCTCTGCCGTCGTCCACGTTCCGTCAGCACACGCAGTTCACCCTTGATTTTCTAAACCGCGCCGCCCACACCCCGCCCCTGACCGAAGTCGATATTCGCATCCTCTCCGCAAACGGCTTGAGCGGACTGTGCGCATTCCGTGTCAGGCACAGAAACCAGAATGGTCTGTACGATGGCAACACAGTCACTGTTGGCGACGTTCTCACCGTCATCCACCGCACACTGCGCGAGCACGATCCCAGCACTGACGGGGATGTTCTCCGCTCCTGTAACCGTCGCATTAGCGCGCTTCCGGCATCTGCGCAGAGGGAGGAGCGCGCACTTGGCCCTCGACGCATCGACCACCTTCTTGGAAAGGTGTTTTTCAACGGGATTGTCATCCCTGCAGAGTCCCACAGGCCCTGGGAGGTTACCCTCCAAGATCGCCCCAAGACCTCATCCCTGTGACGGACATTTCCTTCGACCGACTGTGATTCACCATACTGTACTTATTATCCTCATAGTTATCGCTATCCCTTATTTTCCCCCATCTCCTCGCAATACAATAGCTTGACGTTCCCATCTGAGCAGTACTGTTGGTCGCCGTCCTTGGCTTGCTGCTGAGGAAGTGACAGTGATGCTGTTATTGCTCTGCTCTGCCTCATCCATCTCTACTCGTCAAAAACCGCGTTGATCTATGCTCTGGACAAGCTGTTTGTTCTCTCGAAAGGCTATACTCATATTCTCACCCATTGTTTAGACGTGGTGAGGAGTGGGAGAGGACCATTATCGCAGTCTAGTACTTAGCCGACTGCACACCACGAAGCCAATCGAAGTTGGCGTGACGGCCGGATATCGGTAGAGCGGCCTGACTTGGAATCAGCCATGCCGATTGATTCGCATCAGTGGCAGAAGTTTTCCTAAAATTGATTCAGTCGCACTGTGGACCGAAACTGGAGGAAGCTTTGGCTTCACATCGACTTCGGGCCTTGGGTAATACGATTAACGGCCAACTAGGACCGAGGGGAAAGTATGTATGAACAAAGGATAGCATATGCATAAGAAGTTCTAGGGCGCTGTTTATTAGCCTGGTTTGTAAACAGGTTTATAAACACCTGTTTATAAACCGGGTTTTATATTCCTTGAGTACGATGGCCGGTTTTTGATTCCCATCAGTCCCATCAATTCCGCCGCCGAGCCTGATCTGGAGAGGTTTTAACATTATTTTTGTGAGTTGTCGAGGTCAACAAACATAAGGATTCTTCCCATGCGGTCCTTTCAGTTGGGACAGTTACTTTTCTGGGCAACTCTCCCCACATTCAAGGATATCTGGTCGAAGATCTAAGTCGAACCATCTCCTCAACGGTGTTAGCACCCCAGACGGTGATACAGATGGGTAATAAATGGTTTGGGTGAGTCAAACTAGGCTGACTGCAGCCGAAAAATTGCCTCTCGCAGGGGGAGAGCACTTTTTGGCGGTGGGTTTATAAATATGTTTATAAACACCCTGTTTATAAACCCAAGTTTATAAACCGGTTTTTTATTGGTTGACTTCCCATAAGAGTAGAAATATATATTTTGAATATTTTCACATTTCCGGCAGCGATGCCGAGGCAGCTGTCAGGACCCCATCGGCCTCAGATCTTGCTTAAACGTCATTTTGGCAGCCAATAAAATGTGAATTTAATCTAGTCTGGAGAGGGGGTACCCCCCCCTCTCCAGAATATAATAGAGGAGAATAAACTTGGAATAAACACTTTTGGCAACTCTCCGCCTCGGTTGAGCGACGTGTCACGACCCATGCAAGCCATCAATCTCATGCCGCCGCTCCCGATACCAGTGCTGGTGCAGCACCAGCATAACGACCAAAGTTCCTTCTGGCACCTTTCGGCTTTACACTCCTCGGTTGAGCCGTGTGCACTTGTCCCAGTCCTGATCATGCCCCGTCGCGCAATAGAGCCCCCACAAGCCAAACTTCATTTATTTCGTCTTAGTCCATCAATTCTAGCTGCTGCCGACAGGCGAACGCGTCGAGATCCAGCGGTGGGGGAGTTTGCTAGCGCGTGGACGCGTTGTTGGGTGCTATTTGGGGATTGCGACACAACGGCTCGGTCAACTTTTTGATCTATTCTACGTCTCTATTCAAAAATATTCTTATGGGAACTGAGAAAATAGATCTCTGGATTAAACACTTCATGCCGACATCCCTGGCACCCCTCAGAAATTCCAAGAAAAATAAATACTCTTATGGGAAGTCAACCATTGCTGGGAAATAATAAACAGCGCCCTAATAAGAACGTGAACAGCGTTTATGCGAGTCGGTGCTGAGCTGCACCCTTGGCAATCTCATAAGTCAACACCTCATCCGGATCGCGCGCGCGCACTTCGGGGAAAAGGAGGGTAGAAGCAGCTCCAGCAATACAGCAACTGACGAATACTGAGACCAATCAACACCACGGTACGAACACAAAAGAATACGGCGTACTCCAGAGTTTCTGATGGACGTGCTGAGCGAGTTGAACGCATGGGCGCTGATTATTGGGCCTACCTTGCCCGCTTCCGCGGAGAGTCGGGCCGTGCGCAAACGCTCGGAAGCGGGTGTGGGTGCAATACGAGGGTTCTTACATAGGTAATTCTACGTATCGGCGGCGGATTAGCACTCAAATTAGAATATAAAACAGAGTATAGCTCACCTTCGTCACTTCGTTACCTCGCTTACCATGGTGAAACTTCGTGACTTTGATGGGAATTCGTGAAAGTTCGTGAGTTTGATAGCTTTCCATGAAAGTTCGTGAGTTCAACGCTGCATGTTCAAGAACCCGGAATCTCGGCCATCAGTATTCCTTCACACAAGCCGGGGCGTGTTTTTATATATAGATCCCTCACCCCTAACACTAACCACTAACCCTAACACTAACCACTAACCCCTAACCACTAGCCCAAACCAACTAACCCAAACCGCCAACCCTAACCAGCTAACCCAAACCACTAACCGCTAACCCGCTAACCCCAAACCTAACCGGCCATTTCGGCAACCTGTTGATTACCATCACTCCGTGATGTGCCGGAGAGTCGCCGCTCGACAAGCCCCGAATACAAACTCACGAAGTTTCATAAAATGCCATCAGACTCACGAATTTGCACCTATTCCCATGACTGAGGATTGGGCCTCTTCGAGGCGGGAGCTGAACCTTTAGGTTCACATTTAAGAGCGGTTCAAGTTCAGGAGGGAATCTTTATCCTTCCAGAAAGCTGGAATTGAGCCAGAGCAAACATTGCTGCCAGAAAATATTCGGTGGGTAAGATTGACGAGCAGCACAGCTGCTACCGAAATTGATCAACTGACAGTCAATGAGATTAAATGGGTATTACAGTACAACAATTTTTTATAGAATGCGCTGAGGTGGGGAATGTAATGGAAGTGCAGTAATGACTACGAGGGGAGCCACCAAGGAAGGGATTTTGGACCGCTATAAAATAATTGCCACTGCGTCTCAGCTTTTTCTGGTGGCAGAGCTGAACACAGCATCAGTTACACTGTCCCTAGCTCGCTTCCTCGGGCTCGCACGGGGCAGGTAGGTACGATGCTCAGGCATGGTGGGAATGGGTGGCCCATGGCTACCCATCACCACGGTCAAGTTGAAGGTCCTCAAAAGCTGCCGAGTACAATGAAAGTGGTACAAGATTAAGCACACACCTTTCTATCGACTTGCATATCACCCCTGTTGTGCTTGAAGTCCTTCATGACATAGGTGGCAACGTAAACCAGGACCGGAGTGCCACCGTTCAGGGTGCTGTAAAGTTCACCCGGCGCAATAAGGTTCCCATCAGTGTTCGTATAATCACACTGGGTGACCACTGCTTTATTGTTTGCACAGCATGGTCTGTGGTAGCCCAACCTGCCTCTCCAGAACTACACTGGAAAACCATGACAGCTGCCCATGAGAATAAACTTCACTTTTTTTTGGCCTTGAGCTCGGTGCATTTTGGATTGCGTAAAGCTTCGTCATTTTTTCGCTGTTCACCAGACTGTCTTGCGGATATGTGCAAATGATGAGTGGCCATCTTTCTCAATGTTAGCACAGGAACCCGACAAGTGCCCACTTTCCATTTGTGTGGGAAGGCTGACCCTCGCTGGAAGATAAATGTTCATGGTGACCTGCGCCGGGGTTGATTTTCTTCTTGGCATGCGGTCGCAGAGGGAGGAATCACCCACTCGAGTTCGGTTAACAAAATGTGTGCACTTTCTATTTGCGTGGGACGACCTGGCCCTCGCATAAAGAAATTATTCACGCTGGCCTTCATGCATTGTAAAAAATGTTGATATCACAAAGCCTAAGGCCTTGTCCAAGTTTCTATGCCCAATCCATGCCTAGTACATAACATAACTCTGTAGAAAAGCCAGAAATAGGGGCTATCGCGAAATACAGCAATACCGGTATTTTCATCACTAAATGAATTATGACTAGGGGTCTGCTGCTGCAGCCTCAACCTTGCTTGGACCGAAGCGCTGAACACTATGGCTGAACAAAGAATGGTCTGATTACGACGTGCCCAGTGGTAGTTAAATATTTGCGGGGATCCCCAATGGACACAGTAGCTCATTTGTGAATATATATTCACTTCCATGGTGTGTTTGTCACCTCCAATGCTCACTCGGGTGAGGAAAACATCATATAATTTAAGTAGTACAATCATGTGTGGGAGTTCACCGGTGAACCACTTCAACCAAGGTTCTACTTTTATACTTATCTGACTTTGTGAAATGCTAACACTGATTTCCAGCAGGGTTGCACCACAAATTTGGACCTATTGTCTCAGTTACTTGTTGGAATGAATTGTTGACAATAAGTTGCCTGCAGATTCAGAAGTTCTGCAATATCGGAGCCAAATCGGAGCCTTGTGAACTACTATCGGCTCCAACGGGTCCGAATTTTCCCAATGGGTCCGAATTTGTATTTCTTTTCTCCCTCACCTCTCATCCTTTTCTCTCGGAGTGTCCAGGATTAATTCCTGTAGCAGTGTTACAATGTCCATGTAAATTTCCTGGGGAATTGAGTGAGAGGAAGATATAGAGAAATCATTGCCGGACCATCAAACTCGAGGTGATTTTGAACCACAACTGTCTTCCACCTTGCCCGCTGGACGTGAAGCCCCAAGAAAATTTGAGTGTAAGTAATTTTGGAGTAAGTGTATAATGATCTACCTCTTCATATTCTCTTATCGGGTGCGGGTTCAACTGCAATTGAAGGGATTTGAGAGCCATCATCGGCAGCGTGACACATTCGATCCCCGCCTACAACCCAGTGATCATCAACCACCTCGGCCCCGCTTCCGTAGCAGGAGATTCGGATGCCGTGTGTGACATTGAGTGACCGAAGGAAGACCTTCGTTATTACAGTTGAGTTCGCCCCGGTAAGAAAGTCTAAAGAGACAGAATGTAATATATGCAGCGCAAGATTGAGCTCCGATTTTTCTGGGGCATCACGGCGGGAAGAGAAAGCAGGACATAGTTGTGGTTAAAAATCACACTAAGTTTGATGGACCGGTAACAAATTATCTGTATCTCCCTATCCTTCGATTCCCTAGTAAATCGACACAAACATGGCACACTACTACAGGATTCAATCCCGGAAAACTCCGAGGGGAAAGGAGGAGAAGGGAGCGAGAAAGAAATGAAATTCGGACCCATTGGGAAACTTCGGACCCGATAGTATGGCAACACCATTACCCGTTCTTTAACGAGATGCCTCGCATTCGTTTGCGTGGCTTTGGTTCAATCCCCATCGAGGTTATGCCCTTCTCCGCTTCTCTCTTCCCCCTCTATCCTAAATGTCGACCAGCTCTCAAGCTGTCCAAAATTTCGCTGTAAACCTGTGTCCAACTCAATGGCGAGCTCAATTGTGATCAAGCTTCTCCCGCGCGCGCAGCTGGGCTGAGTGTGTACTGCGCTGGCACCTCAAGCGCAGCTGTTCAATACAAAATCATTCAAGCCACTTCAACTGCGGGGAATCTTTATCACCCTGCGCATACCTATATAATTCGCTTGCACCCATCCATCCAATCAGTCCTATATTTCTCTCCTTTCCCCCTCCCCTCCCCATTCCCACTTCCTTCCATCTGCAAATGTTTGAGGTTCCGTTCGACGTTTACCGAGGAAGTTCAAGCCCTGAAGAAGATCCAAGCCTCTGCCTGCGGTAATTTCAACCGTAGCTGTCTGGTGAATTCGCACATAAGCCACTGGTTCCTATCTGAAATTCTCTGGAATCAAATCCCGACACCTATTATCCCAAGACATCGGCATCTAGAGTTCTTCGCCCCGATTAATTAGTCTAGCCATGCACTATAGTATTCAACAACGTTTTGATTTGAACACCTCTTGAACCTTCTCCCATAGCGCCGCTTCCCACAATTCCCTCTCAAAGAATTTCATCATCCAAGTGAGTGATTCTCAACCTACCTACCTACCACTCACTGTTGTCCACGTCGTAGTCGTCGACTTAGATATTTTACGTCGAAATGGCATCATACACCAATCTTCCCCATCTGCCGGAGCGAAGCGGAGGCTGTTCTTGTGATCACTATAATAACGGTTTATGACATTAACAGTCATTTCTGCTTAGTACTGAATAGACACTGATGTGGCCACGGTATTGATGGCGAGTGATTTCCTCTCGCAAATTTGGACTTTGTGTCTGTGATACCTTTTGGAATGATTGTGCAACATGCCATGAATCTTCTACGGAAGTCTCAGAATATTTACGCTGTGTGAGCACCCGTTACAGAGATGCCGGCCCAATGACTAATATTGCTTACTGGATTTGTTTGTACATGTAGCAAAATTAAGGCCGAAACCCAAGTTCCCCAGGGTAGCCAAACCTAAAGGTTCAGCAATCAAAGTCACGAAGTTTCACAACGCTACGCGAGGTAACGAAGTGACGAAGATGGCGGGGACTCTATAAAACATGAGCTGACGTATTGGCTCTGAATTTGAAGAAGAACTGAACGATGTGCATCTGAGCTGTTGAATATACATAGTGATGTGCCGGCCTCGGCTTGGCCTGGAAGCCGGGGCTTTGGCCCGCTTTCCGGGGGCTTGGGCTTCCCAAAATCCCCGGCCAGGCCGCCTCCCTCAGGCCCGGCTCGGCTTGGCCTGGCTTTCACTGCATTCCGGGGGCTCCTAAACCACCTAATGTGCCCCACTAACCCCTCTAGTTAGAGGCTGAAGGTGGGGGGGGTTCAGCCTCTAACTAGAGGGCTTAATGCGATTTCACGGGAATCTCTTATATCCCTTATGTGGGGGACTTAGGAGATCGCCCAAGGCCGTCCACCAACTACGGCGGGTGGTGGACACTACCTCTATGGCGGCCACCGCCCTCCCCGCCGTCTTCATCGCCTGTCACCGCCGCCGTCGTCACCGCCGCTGTTGTCACTGCCGCCGTCGTCACCGCCGACTCCGTCCCCAGCGCCACTGCCATCACGGGTGCACGCTGCCATCAAACCGCCTCCCCCATCACATCACCCATCAACAACACGTCCCGCACGTCACACCGCCACTCCTGCACATCACCCCCGACGCCCCCGCCCGCCGTCCCGACCCCCGACCCCGACCTTATTAATTATTTTTTTTCTATTTTTTCTTTTGACGTTCTATCGTAGTTTTATTGTTTTCTATAAGATTAAACACAATGTATTCTGCAAAACATGACATGGTGGAGTCCACCAACTTCCAGTGAAAAACGCAGCCCGCTGTGGCATGCGGCTTACAGAAGTAGGGTGTCCGACAATGGGGTCCATTTTTAAGTAAATGTATAATAAGTGGTACAACAGGGCGGGGCTACTGAACAAGATCAAGCAATATGTCCACCAACTTCTTGTGTCCACCAACTTCCTGTGTCCACCAACTTCTCTGTACTATAAACGGCACAAACATCACTATGGTCCGTCCTCCTCTGTGCCATTCCCATCCTCAGCGACGTTCAGAACCGTCTCAATGCCGACATCGGTGTCTGCCTCATCGACGTCCGGCTTACATTTGTTTGTTGACATGTGCGTGTGCTGGACATTGATAATTAACTCCCTTCAAGGCCACCACCACCACCCGACCACCTCACCCAACCAGAGGACCCGGTAAGCCCCTCTCCTTGCCTCACCCCATCCTTCTTGCCGCACCCCGGAGAGTGCGTTGCGTTGAGCTCAAATTGGGCTCCGCATCGCCGTCTTTTCGATCCACACACCGTTTGCTGCTGCCGTCTGCGCTGAATCCGACAACCGGGAAGACACCGAACCTGAGGACTCTGAGCCTTACCTCAACACCTCGCATTCAGACACCACCATCGCAACCACTGATACAGAAGCTGCCGGTCCCACCCCTCCTCTGCCCCGAAGAACAAGCCCGCATCGCGCAGCAACCACATCCAGTGTTGCCCCAAAGGGATCCGAGAGGTGGTGGTCATCTCTGCCGGGCATGTGGTACGCCCTGCTGCATATCTCAAGCACACGGCGGGGGGATGGAATGCGGGTGCTGATCTGTGTCCACCAACTTCCCGTCCACTAACTTCCTCTCAGCCAGGGCCGGCCCCTCGTCGACGTGAAGGGGCACATCTTTTCCGTGCTCATCGAGGACCCTCTCACAGCTCATCTGCATTGGCTTCACGCAGATCCACTGGGATGGAATGTGGGTGCTGATCTACGTCCACCAACTTCCCGTCCACTAACTTCCTCTCAGTCAGGGCCGGCCCCTCGTCGACGCGGAGGGGCACATCTTTTCCGTGCTCATCGAGGACCCTCTCACAGCTCATCTGCATTGGCTTCACGCAGATCCACTGGGATGCAATGTGGGTGCCGATCTACGTCCACCAACTTCCTCTCAGTCAGGGCCGGCCCCTTGTCAACGCGAAGGGGCGCATCTTTGCCGTGCTCGCCGAGGACCTCTCACAGCTCATCCGGATTGGCTTCACATGGATCCACTGGGATGGAATGTGGGTGCTGATCTGCATCCACCCACTTCCCGTCCACTAACTTCCTCTCAGCCAGGGCTGGCCCCTCGTCGACGCAAACAGGCACATCTTTGCCGGCTCGCCAGTCAACCTAATACCCCCGCCTACGCCCCCGCCGTCACCAACACATTCAACCTGCTTGCTATGACGACAACAACTTCATGGTTGAGGCGGAGTTGGCCGAATCGAACCCTGAAGAATACTGGGAGAATTTAGCGAGCAAGGAAGCCCATTGGGCAAGGTTGGTTTATGGAGTACATTCAATGAGCTAGTAGAACTGGCGGAGATTGTAGAAGCAGCACAATAAACAACCGTTCCATGATTAAGAAGTTGGTGGACCAAAGACTGAAATACTTTAAGCCCTTGAGTACAGCACGGATCTGATCTACTGCAGGACTTTCTATTCATGAGAGACCCTGTTGCTGCAAATTATCAGGCGGCTTGCACATCTGGGGTGGACTCGAGAGGGAGGAAGTTGGTGGACGCGCTGGGCGTTCAGAGTGAGTACAGCACAGATCTGAGTTACTGCCGGAATTTCTGTGCATGCAAGACTCGTTCCTGCAAGTTATCAGGCGGCCAGCGCACCTGGGACGGAAGTTGAACCAGGTTTAATGTAGGGGAAGTTGGTGGACACGGGAGGGAGTTGGTGAACACGGTGGATTTTTGCCAATGTTCAAGTATGACGAGATAGCTAAGGCAGTCACTCACTTTATAGTCATAGAAGACATTGACCCCAACTATCAGGCCCCAAACACGTCTTGGGCAAAAGTACAAGCGCGTTTAATTTAACAGACACATCGTGTTCGTCTTCTCATTCTAGCCTATTCACACGTCCTACACTATGTTAACTTGTTGGATTTCACTGCAGTGACCCCTGAGTCCATCACGACGCCACACAAAAAAGTCACAAAAAAGTCATACCAACCTAAGTGGATTTCAGTGTTAGTCCAACCGAGTTTTGGGAGACGATGAGATATTACAAGTCCCGGGATTCAAGTTCAATACAAACACCTCAGAAGGACTTCATATCATTAAGTAAGCTTGGTGAACATCCCACAGCAACGTGGATCCCCGAGGAAGTGAGAAATGGCATCAAAGTTCAACGATGGGAGTTGGTGGACGGGCAGTTGGTGGACGGGTAGTTGGTGGACGGGTAGTTGGTGGACGGTGACCGAATTCTTTGGAATCGGTGGCCCCCTCGTTGAACTCTGCTGTAGCATGAGTATTCATATCATTAACTAAGCCTGCCGAGCATCACACAGCGACATGGACCCTCAGGGAAGTGAGAAACGGCGCCAAGGTTCAAGGAAGGCAGTTGGTGGACGGGTAGTTAATTCTTTGGAATTGGCGGCCCCTCATTGAACTCTGCTGTAGCATGAGTTTTTATATTGATAGGTAAGCCTTGTGAACATTATATAGCAACGTTGACCCCCCGGGATGTGAGAAATGGCGCTAAAGTTCAAGGAAGGGAGTTGGTGGACGGTAGTTAATCCGGCGGCCCCCTCATTAGAATCCGGTAGCATGAGTATTTATATCATTAACTAAGCCTGCCTAGCATCCCACAGAGACGTGGACCCCCGGGGAAGTGAGAAACGGTGCCAATGTTCAAGGAAGGCAGTTGGTGGACAGGTAGTTAATTCTTTGGAATTGGTGACCCCTCGTTGAACTCTGCGTAGCATAAATTTTTACATTGATAGTACAACAGGGCGGGGCTACTGAACAAGATCAAGCAATATGTCCACCAACTTCTTGTGTCCACCAACTTCCTGTGTCCACCAACTTCCTGTGTCCACCAACTTCTCCGTACTATAAACAGGCACGAACATCACTATGGTCCGTCCTCCTCTGCGCCATTCCCATCCTCAGCAACATTCAGAACCGTTTCAAGGCCGACATCGGTGTCTGCCTCATTGTTGTCCAGCTTATTTTTGTTTGTTGATGTGTGTGTGTGTTGAACGTTGACTAACATCTGACTCTCTTTAAGACCACCACCACCGACCACCTCACCCACCAAGACGCCTAGGTAAGCCCTCGCCCCACCTCGCCCCCCCCCCCCCCCCCCATTCCTCCTGCCGCACCCCGTTCTTCTTGCCGCACCCCGGAGAGCGTGTAGTGCTGACTGCTCAAATTGGGCTCCGCTACTTGCCCCTCGGTGTGTAAGCGGCAGAGGCGGGTGTGCCCCCACCAGGCCCCTTTCACTCACTTCTTGTGCTTACCCCGTTCATTTGCACCGTGCTAACCGCAGTTCACAGGTATGCTTTGGTCCCGGCATCTACAAAAGTCAGCTGTCCACCAACTTCTCAGGCACGTACTCACATATTTCTCTAGACACAAGGCGGGCACATTTTTGCTGAAATCTACCAGGCCACCACCTTTTCAATCCTCACACTGTTTGCTGCTGCCGTCTGTGTTGAATCCAACAGCCAGCAAGACGCCGAACCTGAAGACTGTGAGCCCTACCTCGACTCGGAGTCGGACACCTTTTCGGACACCGCCTTCGCATCCACCAATACAGAATCTGGCGGCCCCACCCCTTCTTTGATGCTAGCACGGGAGAAACGCAGTTGGGGAAGTGGAAGAGACCAGCAGAGGATGAGGGCGGGGGAAGGGAGTTGGTGGACGGAGCGGCCGACGACGTGCTTGCCACCAGGCGAGGGCGTCGGACAGAGAGCTCAGGAGCATGGGAGAAACGCGAGGTAATGATGGCGCAGTTGGGTAAACGGAAGAGGCAGAAAAAGGCGGAGTAGCACATACATAGGTAGTTGGTGGACATTTTGGAAGTTGGTGGACATTTTGGAAGTTGGTGGACGTTCTCGTAGTTGGTGGACATTTTGGAAGTTGGTGGACGTTCTCGTAGTTGGTGGACAATTGAAGTTGGGGGCGTAAAATATTGGCAGCCTTTATTTCATTGAATGCTCAAACTGATTGAGCTTAAAATCACCTGCTCTGAGGCCGTGCGTCACGGCGTTCAAACATGTGAGTGCATTACCGGAAGTTGGTGGACTCCACCATGTTATGTTTTGCAGAATACATCGTGTTTAATCATATAGAAAACAATAAAACTACGATAGAACGTCAAAAGAAAAAAATAGAAAAAAAAAAAATTAATAAGGTCGGGGTCGGGGGTCGGGACGGCGGGCGGGGGCGTCGGGGTGATGTGCGGGAGTGGCGGTGTGACGTGCGGGACGTGTTGTTGATGGGTGATGTGATGGAGGAGGCGGTTTGATGGCAGCGCGCACCCGTGATGGCAGCGGCGCTGGGGACGGCGGCGGCGGTGACGATGGCGGCGGTGACGATGGCGGCGGCGACAGGCAATGAAGACGGCGGGGAGGGCGGTGGCCGCCGTAGAGGTAGTGGCCACCGCCCGCCGTAGTTGGTGGACGGCCTTGGGCGATCTCCTAAGTCCCCCACATAAGGGATATAAGAGATTCCCGTGAAATCACATTAAGTCCTCTAGTTAGAGGCTGAACCCCCCCCACCTTCAGCCTCTAACTAGAGGGGTTAGTGGGGCACATTAGGTGTCCTAAACTCAGCCTGAGCGTAGGGACCTACACAGAGCTACGCTTAGTGCCGCCTACACACGGCCTGCGTAGATGGACTTAGGTCCGTCTAGGCCTCCCTAGGTCTGTGTAACTCTGCATAGCTGGGTATAGCGTAGCTGAGGTGAGTATAGGTCATTCTAGGTGCCTACATTGACGCCAGCGTAGCCTCACCCAACTTGGTTGATGAACGACTTTTAAATCGAAAATCGAAAACCGGATGCAACCGAGACTGACATAAGGTGAGTGTAGGCACTTGAACTGACCTACGATTGCCCGGGCTAGGTCACCTGAGCAGACCCATGCGGAACTACGTCCAGCTCAACCCAGTTTTGTCTAGCTGTGCGTAGGTGACCTAAACTGACCTGTTGTAGCCGCCTACACTGACCCATGCCGAGCTACATCCGGCTGAGCTGAGTCAGCATAGGAGGCCCCGGAATGCAGTGTATTAGCGGTGGACCCGTTGTAAGTGCGCGGGCAATTCATTCAGACCTACCCAAGATATATACTGTTTTTCTGTAATTAGTCCGTCATCCAGAAATAAGGAGGAGGGGGGGGGGGGGGGGGGGGGTTACCTGGTAAGTAAGTGTGCCACAGTCACGATTGACAGGTTGTGCGCGCACATAGCACTAAGTACCTGATAATTTTGAATGAATTCCCTGTGGGTTTGCGAGGGGTCAACAGCTAAGATAAATACCGTGGCTACGGTTATTTCAACATGGTCCTAGGACAGATTTTTCGGCAACTGTTCTGCAAATTTGGATTAGCCTCTCCAACCCTGCCCATTCCAGCTGTCTGTCGCTGAGGAGCGCCACATCGCGTTCCCGAAGGAAATGATCGGTGATAGCTACAATAGCTACAATAGTTGTGTGCCTTGATTTTGAATGTAACAAGAGCGCGGTGGGGTGCTTCGCAAGTTCGCACCCCACCACTTCAGGTGAACCATGATTGGTCAACCGCCCTCCGAGGAGGAAAAAATTCAAGGCAACTGCGGTGAAGTAAGTTTAAAAGCCGCGGATGTTATAAAACGGACCACAGCAGTAGTTGAAGTCCACCGCATTCAACAGCAGTTTAGCTTGAGTGCTTTGAGTTTTCCTTTGCTTTGTCTGACCCGGAGGTTCCCTCGATATCAGAATCCTACAGAAATATGCGATGTGCGTTACACAATGTGGAACTGTCCCCGAGGCCTTCAACTTCCCGTTATTTTCCTCGCAATTCAGCTCTTTCATGCTGCCTTTCTTAGCCCTCACAGCTCAGTTGCCATTCGGAGCCCCCAATCACATCGATAATTTCTCGACAATTATGTTGACCATTGGGTCGCCTACCTTGGCCATATTCTCCCTTATGATTACGATTCTCAACTCTCGCTGGATCAAGTGGCGCTTTGAGCGCATCAGATATCCGAACAGCAAAGAGGCAGTAATCATTCTCAACAACTTGCAGCAGTCCCTCCTTCGAGTGAAAAAGACCACTTTGGACGGTCGGCTTCCCTTCTTGGCCTCGCAAATTGTCATTCCGCAGAACGACCAATGGTGGCAACGAGGAGCAGCCACTTTGGCATTTACACATACATGGTCGATTGCCAACATCGCTTCCGTCGGCTGGGCTGTTGTTGCCTATATTTTCGTGATAGCTTCGATGGACCCCAGGAGCACATTAAATGCTATTGGCCCTGCAGTAGCCTGCCCCTGGCTTTGGTTGCTCCCGGTGGTTGTTGGCTGGTTACAAACATCGCCGAACTGTGATGAAGTGCAGCTCAGGGCCAAACTCGCAGCCGTAAATGAAACGGTGTATATCCGTCGACCTGACGATGATCCAGTAGCAGCTCCGGTACTTTCCAACGGAATCACGGACGAATATGCTATAGAGATCTGGCCCCGGCACCGTCAACCCGAGGATCCACAAAGTACGATGAGTCCCGAAGTCCCCCGCTCTATAATTATGCACGGGTGTTTCCTTGGGCTCGTTCAGTTGAAGAAATTGCGCAGTCATTTGCAGCCGCGTCCATTCGAGCAAACAAGCACGAGACAGTCGATGGATCTCCGTGGACACCTTCGGACCCAGGCGTGGCCTCTGTACACCTGTCTAACAGAGTTGGGAAAGCAGAAGACATCGGGAGATATATCCAGCCAGAGGACCAGCGACAGTCACAGTGCAAATGTTGGGCACCTGGGGTGTGGCGGAGGGTTGCCTATTCATCCGTTGTTGCCTGCACTGTTCAATGGTCATGTACCGGCTCTGCAATCCTGGCAGCCTGGATGACCCCCACTGTCGGTCTCGGGTAAGCAGTCTCAATGATCCCTGCGTACTGGTGGCTTCAACTTCTCCGCAGATGTCATAGTGCTTCCTTCCTCCTGCATGGGGCTTTGTCCACTATTTCATTCACAATAATTCGGGGGGGCGTGATCCTTGAGCAGCATTATCACTCTACCAACCCTCTCAGCTATTCACTTTCCTCTTCATCCCGCAGATGGCATGTGAACCTATCCATCCTATGCCGCAGAGTTGGAAAGGTAGACTTTGTGTCATGTTCCCTATGCAAATCCATCCTTACTATGCCTGCAGATCATAGCATGGGTGAATGCCTGCTTGTTCATTACACTCGACTTATTACGGTTCGCCAATATATTCAAGAATTGCTTTTGCGAAAGCTGCGTTTTCGGACTCGGAGTCCATCGTGCATACAACGTGGTGTCGTATGGCCCTCTTGTGCACTTCGAAAATTGGTGGATTGCCTCGGTCGCTTTTGCGACCACGGCGGCATTGTCGCTCTGGATTTCTGTCTTCATTCTCAAACTCAACTACATAACAACTTTTCTCATTCTCGTTATGATATAATGTAGACATGGTCAGCATCCTTGATCAATCTTTTCTACAGCGACGATACACCTATTCCAGAGACAACTATCTTGTTCTAGACACTGCCGGCTCAACCAAGCGAGATTAAGCGAAAGTTGGCGGGTTCATAACGGACTTGGCAGCAATTCATGGCGGTGAAGTGGGGGATGTGTCCGCCCGCTCTATATGCAGAAGCAAGCGGCACAAGAAAGCAAACAGCGTCACTCACAAAGAACGAGCGGAAAAGACGAGTGAATCACGAGGGGAAATTCCCACGGTTGACATTCCGCTCCGACCAAAGTTTCATTACGCTCACTCGGATTTCCTGTGGCTCTGTTTTCCACCTGGAGTCCTTTCTTTGCCACATCATAGTCTGACTCATTTTTAAGTTTACAACTCGATTGGAACTCGAATCTTCTCTTGTATTGTGATTTCTTCTCATCTCGTGTGGAATTATTCCAATATCGTGTCAATTGGTGTCAAGCATGACATTGCCTGAGCTTCTGTTCACGCGAATGTAGTAATCCATTGTTACTGGACCTTTTGTGTCTTGTTCGTGGCGGTGTGACAGTGTTTCCATACTTCTCATCTTTCTCGAGATGCCAGTTCAGTCGAATTGGATTGCTGGTGCATCAGGAAAATCCAGAGTTACTGGAGCCGTATACTCAGCATCATG
Organism: Mycena alexandri; assembly: GCA_029233265.1. Lineage (NCBI taxonomy): Eukaryota > Fungi > Basidiomycota > Agaricomycetes > Agaricales > Mycenaceae > Mycena > Mycena alexandri. The sequence continues at coordinate 82,717 of JARJCM010000316.1, read as the reverse complement.
TCGATGTTCAACTCTCCTGATCATGACCGAAGTGTACGTCGCGGGTCGGTCTCATCGGTGCATGCTTTCCCGCCGCCTAATTAAATTCAATGACCGGAGGATGGGCATTTTCTGCTCTAACCCCGGAAGAATGGGCGAAAACGCCTTGTTTATCCGTATTTCGATTTCATCGGCAACCCCGAAGTGGCGGTAACTGAAATTCAGTGTTTTCCCGGCAACTCGCGGATACTTGAAGCAAAGAGTCCTCAGAGTACTGAGATTATTTCAACCACGCGTACGTACCGTGCCGCATGCTTTCTTCGTTTGCGTATTCCGTTCAATCATGAACGCCAAGGAGGGTAAATTTGCAATGATTTCGATTTGCATGTTGGTGTTCCGCTTATTCGAAATATGGACGAGGACCGAGACGGAACCGGATTCTTGACCCAATCTGCGGCTCATAGAGCCCAACATTACCGTCGGCCGCCGTGGATTCATCCTGTCGGAGAACTTGATATTCATTCGACAGACTCGCCTAGACTCATGATCCGCCGATGCCAAAATTTAAAACTTATCCCGGGTCCACTACTTTGACTCATGCAGACAACACACACCTGGCGGCTCACCTTCATTTGAGCGAGGGTCAGAAAATTAATTTTGGCCGCCATCGGCCGGAATTTACGGGAACTACAGGACGGCAATCAGGCCATCATTCGCCCTGACTGCCGAACCTATTTTCTGCTCAAGGCTGTGTCTCCCTCTTTCTTCCACACGTCTTGCACGGCAAAATGAGCCTTTGCCCCGATGCGGGACTACTCGACCTGCGAGACGCCTGTGTGCGCGGTGCATGGGCAACCCTCATACCCACGTTCCTCGTCCTCGCGTTTTGCAGCGTTAAATTCCATCCGGTTCTCCCAGCACCAATCCATAGACTCACCCTGACCATAAAGGCGCCTTTCAAACAATTCCTTACCCTCAGGGAGGCGGAGGGGTTGTTGTCTGGGGCGTCGGACGGAATCGAGGAAGAGGATGTGCCCCGGTATGATATCCCAGTGTGGCGTCCGCTGCTTGCCGTTATCGGGCTCGCGCAATCTGTCGCATGGGCCGGAATAGCGGCGTTCGCCTTCACAACGGCGGCATACGTGTGGCAGGGCATCAGCGCGCTCCTTGTCAGTGGAACGTGGCTCTATACTGCGGCACGCGCCGCGACACACCTCACGGCCACGCCGCCGTACGACCTCTTCACGCTGTACATCGTCTATTTCGTCACTGGCCTCATCCAACTCGCGGGCTATCTGTTCGAGTACAACGTCGATGGCACGCCGCTCCCGGGGCGCACCGTTCTGGTCGGCATGGGTCTGAACGTGGCGAGCACCCTTCTCGTGCTCCTGGCGGTGCTCCAAATGCCGCTCGGCGTACCGAGCGGTCGGACGGACGTGGCCCAAATCGTACGTCTCTTCTAATCCCACAAACTCACACCACCACAACCAACCCGATTACGTAGGGCGTGACCGTGTCCCCCGAGGATTACACTCCGCTGTGGAAGTGGATTTCCTTTAGCTGGATTTACCCCCTCATCAAGCAGGTGCGCTATCTACCGCTACCGCTCCACGCAGGAGCATCGTCCGCTTCTCCAACTGAAAAATCGATCGTAGGGCACATATACGACGCTTTCGGACAAGGATGTCTTCCAGCTTAGCCCGAATATGCAATCTCGGCCCGTATTCATAAAATTCAGCACCCTCAAGTGCGTTTTAGTTCTTTTTTTCATAGCATTCGCTTTCTGACCTCATGTTTCAGACTGCCAACACTCGTGCAAAAACTCTGGGCGGCTAATTCTCTCGATATCATGTTTGTATTCCAATGTCGTAGCAGTCCTTCCTAACTGCTCTCTCTAACTCCCGATAGTGTGGACTTTCTCCTCACCGTCCTCAGCGTCGTATTCAACTACGCGGGTCCATTCTTTCTGAAGTGAGTGCCTAACACAACATTGCCAGTTGACTGATGACCGACAACTCCTCCAGACGCATACTCGACGCGATCGACAAGGAGTCTCCGACGCGCCGCGACAAGGGCACCGCGTACATATACGCGTTCCTCATGTTGCTCTGCGCGGTCTTGAAGGTACGTCCCACGCACCTGTTCCTCGTTGACCGACTCCAAACCAAATGACCCTGGCGCCAGGCCCAAACCGACCTGCAGCACCTCTGGTGCGGGCGCCGCGCCTCGACGCGCATCCGCGTTGAGCTCATCGCGGCCGTGTACGACAAGGCGCTCAAGCGGAAGGACTTTTCTGGGCTCGTCGACAAGGATAAGGCGCGTGATGCGGCGGAGCGTAAGGCCGCTGCTGCTGCGGGTACATCCGCCAAGAAGACGCAGACGAAGGCGCAGAAGCAGGCGGCGGCGCGGCGCGCGGAGAAGGCGGACGATCCCAAGGCCGGCGCCGACACGGGTAAGATCGTTAATTTGATGGCGGGCGACCAGACGAGGGTGTCGACGATTGTGAGCGGGGCGTATAATATTTATGGGGCGCCCGTGGAGATTGTTGTTGGGAGCTCGTTTTTGTATGCCTTGCTTGGGCGAGTTTCTTTTTCTCTCGCGCTGTATTCGAGCTGATGATGTACACAGGTGGAGCGCCTTCGCGGGCTTCGTGGTTCTGCTCGTGGGCTGGCCGCTGAACAGTTATGTTGCGAGGCGCAGGGTGCGCATGCATAAGGGCGAGCTCAAGGCCAGAGATGGGCGGATGAGCGTTGTGAACGAGTTGATTGGCGCGGTACGACTCATTCTCCTTTGTCGCCAATCTTCTTCTAATAATGCCCGCTAGGTCAAGTTCATCAAGTTCTTCGCTTGGGAAGAGCGCTGGATTAAACGGGCGCTCGACGCGAGAGAGGTTGAGATGAAGTGGATGATCAAGTGTGCGTCCGAAACTCTTCCCTGATGAACTCGAAATATTTATCTATTTATTTCTTCTTTAACAGCACGACTCAACTCGCTCATGTTCTTCCTCATCTGGGCCCTTGCCCCAATATTGCTGTCGACGATATCCTTCCTCACCTACGTGATGCTCGGAAATGAACTGACTATCGGCACGGCATTCACGGTCCGTTCCCTTCTTCCTCTGAAGCCCAAGTAACAAGAATACTGATGAACGACGCGCAGGCCATCGCTCTCTTCGGCATGATTCGCTCCCCGCTAAATGGTATTGACTGATTCCTCCTCGAACTCAGCCACCTCGTTCGTTACTTTAGTTAATTGCCCTTCTCACACAGTGATCCCTTCATGGGTCGTGCGGTTCCTCCAGGTGAGGCTTCCGCGTTGTGTGTTCCTTTCCATGTCGTCATACTTAAACGTCCAGACGCGGATATCGCTCAACCGGATAGCCGTGTACCTTGAAGAGGACGAAGTAACGGCGCAAGTGTCGTCGCTCAAGAAGGACGTTTCGATCCCGCTCTTGGATGGCGCGGAGGAGGAGGGCCTCGGGCTCGAGGGTGCGACGTTGAGGTGGAATCAGCTCGCGGAGGAGGAGGACATTGAGGCGACTGGCGCTGTGCCAGTGGGTAAGCAACGTGGGAGTCCGGAATCCTCGATTGACGGGAGCACGGCGCGCGGAGACGACAGCGGGAGTGAGGGTGGTGGTCATGATCATGAGAATAATCGGTTCGAGTTGAGAGATATCTCGGTGATGTTTCCCGAGGGGAAGCTTTCGGTTATTACAGGGCCCACTGCGAGGTGCGTTGCGTTGTTTCTGGCGCTCAAGGTTCGATTGGGGTGTTAATTTTTCTTGGTTTGTGTTGGACAGTGGGAAGACGGCGTTGTTGGTAGGTTCTCTGCTGGATTAATGACTGACTGGCTAACCCCACTCAGATGGCGCTATTGGGCGAGATGACTCTCCTGCCAGGCGGCCGCATCATCATGTCGAAAAATCTGTCAAAGATTGACGAGTACGGTAATATGCATGGGATATCGTACGCGGCTCAGTCGCCGTGGCTGCGACACCAAGTAAACCCTCACCTTGGTCGTACAGAATTTCGCGTTGACTTTATCTTTGTGATTTAGTCTATCAAGGATAACATCCTCTTCGGGTACCCGTTCGACGAAGCGAGGTACAAGCAGGTTATCGAGTGTTGTGCGCTTCAACCGGACCTTGATGTTCTTGAAGACGGCGACGCGACAGAGATTGGGGCGCGCGGGGTAAATCTTTCCGGTGGTCAAAAGGCGAGGTGGGTTCTTATTGTGTTCAATTTCATCGTCGACTGTTGCTGACCTACCGTAGAGTTGCGTTGGCGAGAGCTGTTTATGTTCGGAGCAAGTTCGTACTGCTGGATGACCCTCTGAGTGCCGTGGTATGTCATTCCGCCATCAATAACTCATTTTCGTTGATTCAAATCATCTGTTTCCAGGACAGTCATACGGCGCGGTTGTTGTTCGACAAGCTGTTGCGTGGCCCTCTGTTGGCAAATAGAACAGTTGTACTTGTGACCCATCACGTCGACCGTGAGCAGACACTAACCGCTAGCTCTCGTTCTGACCGCTAACCGAGAGAAAAACCAACCAGTCGTTCTCTCCGGAGCCCATTACCTTGTTCGCATGTTGGATGGGCGGATTGATGTCCAGGGCACGGTAGAGGACCTCCGCATGCAGGGCGTATTGGATGATATCACCCACGATGCCGCCGCTGATGCCAAGGCCGAAGAGCCCGTCGCGGCCCTCGAGGGCGACATCGACAATCTCGACGATCCCGACGCGGACAAAAAATCGAGCAAGCCCCGCAAACTTGTAAAGGACGAACACCGGGCGGTAGGCGGCGTGAAATGGGCCATCTATAAAAGTTACCTCCAGGCGTCGTCGTATTGGATTTGGGGTTTCCTGCTGTTTGCGGTGTTGGTCGGACAGGGCCTTTCCGTTACCGAGAAATTGTGGATTAAGGTACGCCCACTGCATCATCGTTTCCTTCCTCTGCTGATATCAAATAGACCTGGGGCACGGCGTACAAGCAGAATCGCACGATGATGCTGCACTCGTATCAAACGTTTTCGTCGTTGAACCCTGAATACCCAATCGATGGATCATTCAACTTTGCTCAGGTTGAATCGCGATTCCAAACATCCGGTCTTTTCAATATCCACTGGCCGAGTGCCGTCGAGCACCCGCTGTTTTACGTTGGCATTTACGCTGCGATTGGATTGACGACTGCATTTGTTGGTCTTTGCTCAGCTGCGGCGCAGTATACTGGCGCCCTACGCGCGTCCCGATTGCTCTTCCGGTAAATGTCATTGAGCTCCTTCTCGCCCACGCTGACCTGACCCGCAGGCAACTCCTCGTATCCGTTGTTCGTGCAACATTCCGGTGGGTACCACCTCATAACCACCCCTCATATTTTTCTAACTCGCAAAAGCTTTCATGACACGACGCCCTTGGGGCGTATGCTCAACCGGTTCGGACTCGACATGGACAAAATTGACTCTGACCTCGCTGGATCCTTGCAAACGGTCAATTCTTCCTTGGCTGGTTTTTTTGCTTCCGTGATCACGATCACGTGAGTCTGATTATTAGCGCGTCTGTCACGTCACGGCGGCTAACACCTGTCGCAGTTTCGTCTTTCCGGGGTTTTTGTTTCCTGCGATCATCTTGGGGGTAATATACCGTCGTCTTGCGCTCGGGTATCTCAACACCGGACGCGATTTACGTCGAATGGAATCCAACAGCCGGTCTCCAATTTATTCAGACTTTGGCGAACTGCTCGAGGGAATCGTGACTGTCCGAGGTATAAAGAGCGTCGTGTTTTCATGTTTTGGAATGGCAGTTAACCTCGTGCTCAGCGTTCTCGGCCGAAAACCGATTCCTCGACAACTTGCACGCCAGAATCAACACTGCGACCAAGTATTGGTATGTTTTCTGGTAAGTAGCTTGTCCGTTAAATTCGGAGCACGTCAAATCATAATTAATCGCAGGATGACCAATCGTTGGCTCCTTCTGAACTTTGACTGCCTCGGTACGATTTAACCCACATGTCTCAACGCCGTAGACTGACCGTACTTTCAGGCGGTGTGGTGAGCCATAATGTCCAAAGGTTGGCATGTTGACTCACTAAAACGATTCCAGGCGGTTTTCATCACGGCCTTGTTCTCTATTACTTTCCTTGACAATGACGCTGGAATGGCCGGCCTTGCGATGACGGTGCGTTGTCCTTGGAAAATGAAAACAAGCCGCTCAACAGTCCACAGTCTGCCCTCAACTTCACCAATGCCGTATACTGGGCGTGCAGGAATTGGACGGGCTTGGAAGTTGACCTGAAGTTTGTGCTCCGTCTTTCACAATATGTCCTCTGACGATACACATCGTTTCAGCTCCGTCGAGCGCGTAGTGGAATACCTAAAATTACCTCAGGAGCCTCCTGCCATTATTGAATCGAACCGCCCTCCTGCGTATTGGCCTTCGAGCTCCAGAAATGACACTCTCATGAGCGTTGAAAACCTAGTCGTCAAGTACTCCCCGGAGTTGCCCGCCGTCTTGCAAGACATCTCCTTCACCCTCAAGGCCGGCGAGCGGATAGGCTTGATTGGTAGGACTGGAAGCGGCAAGTCCACTCTTGCCATGAGCATTCTTCGTGAGTTTTCGGTTTCCGCTTCCCGCGTGAACCTTTTCTCAGATGTTTTCAGGTTTCGTGAGTTTTTCATTGTCAGGTTGATCCTTTCTTTAGACGTCTTTAGGTGGATCCTGTGAGTGGGCGTATTGTTATTGATGGAATAGATATCAGCACTATTGGAATCAACGGTATTTTCTTTCCATCTTCTGTGTGACTTATTTTGCTGACTCGCCTGCCCCAGATCTTCGCTCGCGATTGGTAAGAACTATCGGATCCCTCGAACCCACCGCTCACACAGCAGGTAGACTTTTATTCCACAAGACGCCACCCTGTTCTCCGGTACATTGCGGGACAACCTGGACCCATTCGGTGGGTACTTTCGTACATCAGTCGGATGCATTGCTTATTCACTTACAGGCGACCATGATGATGCTGCCTGCATGGACGCGTTGCACCGGGTCCATATGATCACCGACAGCCCAACTGAATCTCGTGGACCCTCCCGCGGCCATTCAACGGCCGCATCGCCCACCTCATCCCGCCCGCCTTCGATCAACGGTAGCACGACTGATGCTTCGCTCTTTACCGACGTCGATACAAGGGTGTCGGTCTCTTTGGATACCCAGGTATCAGCCGGAGGAACCAACTTCTCGCAGGGACAACGACAGCTCATCGCGATGGCCCGGGCGTTACTTCGGCGCAGTTCGGTAGTTGTGATGGACGAGGCTACCAGCAGTGTTGATTTTGCCACGGACGCCAAAATTCAAAAGGCGATACGTGAGGAGTTCACGGATTCTTTGCTTATCACTGGTGTGTATCATCTTTATTTTCCTCGTTTCCTTGCCTTATCCACACCCCAGTCGCGCATCGCTTGAAAACCATCATCGATTATGATCGGCTGGTGGTATTGGATCATGGGAAAGTGGTGGAGTTCGACACGCCGTTCAGCTTGATTCAAAGGGAGGACGGTGTGTTCAGGAGCATGTGTTTGAAGAGCGGGTCGTTCGGGGAGCTGGAAGCCGCTGCAAGGGCCAAGGCCGAGGCACAGCAGCAGGTTTGGTGACTTCTTTAAAATACCCCGCTATCGATAGAGATCCAATGCACATCCAATTAATCTCACTGTTTATTCTCTATCTAGGTGACGCGACGCTATTCTCAGTACGATGTTCAACGAGGGGCACTTTGGACTATTTATCGACTGCTTATCTTCCCGTGCTCGCATCTGAGTCGATGTTCGGTGTACCAAGACAGGAAGCTGGAGTTGGACGGAGATGATTAACGCTGAGCTGAGTCGCTGACATCTTTATATATTTGGGCATAAATCACTGACAGGCACAATCCGACTGATCATGAAACTGCCAGTTTTCTCGGTGATACTGTCGTGGAATTCCCGAAATGCGCATGCGGAGAGATTTAGAAACATGCTGAGTGAGGCAGGTCTTGAACCATGGCGATTAGGGAAAACTCAACTTGCACCTCCGATATATCTTCTGTGGTTCATACATACCACCAACGCTCCAACGACAAATCGAATCTGTTCCCAAATTCGTAGAGATGCGCAGTCATGATTTTCCGCGGACGACCTTGCGAGCCGAATGTTGCCGTCTGTTTCCGCCCCACGGCCGCCAAACGATTGCAACCGAATGCGGATGCTGCTTATCTTGCCTTCAATCCTGAACCATCTTCTTCATCCACCCAACATCCATCACAAAATTAGCACAAATCCACTATCTTCTTCGTTCTCCAAGTAACTCAAGTTGAAAATGGCCCAAGCTGCGTCGTTGTTTTTGCGACCGAGCTAGGGTCAATTCTATGTGTCACGTTACTCCATTCAAAGCCATTCAATACCGGCCAGCTGGCAGCCCTCCCGTGTAAGCCCGATGCCATCCTGGCCCATCCACCATCTTGGAATGCTTATTGATGCAGACTCCGTCCGAAGCATTGAGCCCCACGCCGCGGCATCGCCTCTTGATATCTACTGTATTAGGCAATAGCTTCCTTCCCCTTGTACATCATCCGCAGGAGGGACCATAATGTTACCTTCGCTCACGACCTCCAAACGGCGCAGGGGCCTTCGTGGCAAGGCGTCCAGGGAACGGCTCCCCGCGGCAGACTTCTCGCCTTCGACAGACTCGTCACTCTACTCGCTCAGTATCAGCGGCCGTTCGTCGCTGGCGTCGACGCGCACCATCAGCAAAACCTCTATGGCAACCTCCGTGACCTCTCTCTCCCTGGTGTCCTCTGACCACGGTGTCGAAGAGCCCTCCACCTCCAAGACCTTTGGGGTGGTAAATACTCAGGCGGCAACGCAACCGTCCTATCGACCACCACCACCTAATGCGCTGGCATCCCTCTCTGCTATCGAAATTTTCAGGCAACGGCTAGTAGGTGCGCCGCGCGTATTAAACTAAACGGAGATGCTACTGCTGACGAACTTGGCAGCCGGGGGTAAACATACGCGCAAAGAATCGTCTGGGCCACCCGTACGGGTGGTTGGTCGCGGAGGTCAGGGGTCACGCCCGCGCGCACTGCCCGCTGACAACGATACACCTGCGCTCTCCGCGCCCCCAATCATGCCGCTTCCTGCGCGCGATTTTCGCGGCGCATCGGTGGCTTCTGGCTCCACTGCCGTGGTACCCACTCGAATCCTTGGACGTGGAGGAGTGGGCTCACGTCCGCGCGGGCTTCTTGCCTCGGAGACGCCGGCGATTCAATTTATGACGCCACCACCTCCAACGCCACAATTTCCTCGTCAACGGCCCGTGCCGCTTATTCAAGAAATACCCGAGACCCCGGTGCTTTACCGCCCAGGTGGGCGCGGTGGGGCGGGCTCTCGACCGCGGAAAGCAAAACCGCGGGCGGAGAAAGTAAAAGAAGATAAAGACTTCAGGTTTCCGTGGAAAGGGAAAGGCAAGGAAGGGAAGGGCAAGGGGAAGGCAGAATCGCCGGCGATTGCCATGCACCCCTTATCCCGGACTGACACGCAAGCCAGCGACCTCAGTGCCATCGCATTTGCACCGCCCGCAACTCGTTTGCATCAGAAGCCAATCAACCCCGATCCACCCACACCCATGACCAGTACCTCTGGTCAAGCTGTGGAGGTGGGGAGTGATGAACGACAGCAGACGATTCGGATGAATAGCAAACTCGCCCGCACCCTTGGTACCGACTTCAGCTTTGGGTGGGCGCAGACTGGCAAGTTTGCGCGCCGTTCGAGCATTTCTGTTCCTGAATCCCCCATCGACGATACCAATACTACGTCTTCCGAGTATTCGATGCGCCGCCAATCCAGCTACGGTTCTCTTCTGCAACACTCGCGGGACATTTCCTCCGTTTCGACACATTCATCGAATTACGGAAGCTTCCATCGTGAGGTTTGGGACTCGAATGAGTACGGTCCCTCCTCAAGAATGGATGCCCTTCGCAGCCCCACTCCTTCTTCCAGCTCACACTATCCAACACCTCCGCGTCCACCACAGGCCTTCCCCGACGCCCCCGAATACGACGGCGACGATGCTTCGGAAATCCTCTCCTTCCACGAGTCCGACGATCTCAGCTTTTCTCACTTTTCCTACTCCTCCGCCGAGATTAACGTCCAGCCGCACTTCGAGATACAAGACACCGATGACGAGTACGACCGCTCGCGCACGCTGACACCGACGCAATTCGCGCCGCCCTCGCGTGCTGAGACGCCGCTGTTCTCCGACGACAGGCAGCGCTTTGAGTCGCCGTTTCAGGTGATGCCGCTGTTTGTCGTTCCATGGGAGCCTGCGGGCACTAGCGCGGATGATGTGGCGCAGAGTTGGTCGGGGGAGTGGAACCAGAAGGATATGCAGTCTGTGATCCAGTCGCTGCGGACGTTGAAACATTGAAGCTTCTAAATTTTCTTCCGGTTCGTCTTGACAAAAATAGTCTATAGACTAACTTCACTGTAGGATATATCTTACTCATTAAATTATGTGTGTACTCACGGTGTACATATAATTAGAGAGAATTACATTCCTTTGTTTCATCCGCGGCTGCACTTTCAACTTTACTTCAGCTTGCTGCACGAGTATTTTACGGCAATACTTACGTCATGCAAGGATCAGCCGGATCAAACAGGATCAACAGAGCCTGACACCTGATATGTCTAATGAAGGGGAAGCCTGTACTGTATTATTACGACCAAAGGTTCAGGTGACAGAGGAACCATACGGTGGCGAACGGATTTCCTCGCCCAAAAAAGGTTTAAAAAACCGGAAATTTTCCGCTCCGGCATTCGCCAGACGTCCGTTTATGGTAATTTGCCTTGATTGATCATTGAACTGCGCAGAGAACCGTTTGCGGGCTCTGCTCGCCGCGCAAGATAGGCTCTAGGCCCTCGCGAGCCCTGACGGCGGACAAGGGGAGACTAGGGGAGACCTCGTGGAGGATCCCGTCTACGGAGTCAAATCCGCAGTAGTGACCGGAATAGTACCGGAATCCTAACGATTGCCTCGTCCGACAGCCTGTGTTTCCGAGATCTTCTATGACGCCGTTGTATCGTGGAAGGGCTAACTTACAGGTAACGTCCAGAGTCACAAATTTATGCTTCGACTTTTCGTTCAGGGTTTACCGTGGGGCATGGCCGGAAACCTGTGGGGTCTGCGAGCTTGCCTTAGAGAGAAAGAAGAGGTCCGAAGTCCAGGGACGAAGGCTTTGTACACCGGGAAACTTCCTGGAACCGGTGTTTGTTATCCGGACCGGCCGTGTAAGTCTACCTACGAGGAAGTTCGATTTTAAACCTTCTCAACGGCACTTTACTAAAGTCATAATGTTAGCAATGCCATCTGCACCCCATTCGCTCCCTAAACACATATTGACGCTGCATAATCACACCATTCATATCCCTATTCCACAATATTAATCACTGCGATCCCAGTTTCACCCATCATGAGGATATTTTTACGACGCCGAATTTTTGGTTTCACTCACCAGCACCAATTAGCTTGCATAGAATCTGATGAATCCACGAGTCTGAAAGGGGTTTTCCGCTCTGATCCGCTGGACAGGACCTCAACGCAATATTGTCGTACTTCCTCGGTTTCGGGGAGGAAACGCCGTATTATGACCGTTGCGTCTTAGGATTAAGTATGATTACAGTGTTGGTAAGCTTCCCTCCCTCTTTCCCTCTCACTCAATCCATTCCCCTTCCCCTCCCTTCCTGAATGTTAATTTCCGATCCTTTTCCTTGCGTGGTTTTCACGCTATGCACTATTCTTTCCTTCTCTTGCTCCGCGCGGGCCACCAATCCCTTCACCCAATATGCGGTGGACTTCCCTGACCCCAATGCTATCGTGGGAGGGAAATTCCCCGCCAACTTGGGGGGCGCTGAAGCCACGATTATTTCATGGGCGGAGCAGATGGCCTCCTTCGGGCCCTGGAGTACGTGTTTACTCCCTTAGCGCGCCTTCACATCGCTCATTGACTATCGCAGCTGTCACCAGCAAGCCTGTTGTCGCACCAAGTCGGGACAAGCACGACTACATGAGCTGGGCTCCATAGTAAGACACTGCCTCCCACCCTAGTCGGCGCCACTAAATTCCCGCATCATTCAAGCCAATGGCCGAATTGCAGCAATGTCCACAACACAACCGTGCTTGATCTGGCCGACAGTGATACTCGTTCTTCCTGGTATTTACAGCGATTGACGCTTGCACAGCGTGGAAGGAATGCAATTATTACTTCCTGGATGGTCAGGTAAACCCAGACCGCAACAGCATCCAAGACTTTCAATCATTCTTCAACCTCTCGGACGCTGTGCTCTACAACTCCATCGCCGCAACGTTGCAGAACGAGTCGTCATCGATATACTCGCAGAACGTCGGTGCGTCGACAGGACTTTAGCCGTTACCGATGAGCTGAACATTCTACAGTCAAGTTCATCAACACTTGGTTCCTGGACGCCGATACGGCGATGAACCCTAACCTCAACTATGCGCAGATGAATGGAGGTCCTGGTGGGCAAACGGGTATGTATGTTCAGCTATCTCCCCACGACAAAGCTCATCCACCGTCTTCCCCTTCCAGGCGAATATATGGGTATTCTGTGAGTGCCCAGCCGGGCCATTGTTCTCACCCCACTGAGCGCTCCCAGGGACCTGAGAGGATTTGCGAAAATAGCCTCCGGTATCCTCATCCTGCGCAAGACCGGCAACACCGATTGGACGTCGGACATCGACAACCAATTTATCGCGTGGTGTACCAAGTATATGAACTGGCTGGAGACGACGCCAACAGCCCACACCGCCGCTACGGCTGGGAAGTGCGTTCACCATCGCTGCCGTTTATTTATCCCGTTGATTCCCGATATCTGCCGTGCAGTAACCACGGCACTATATTCGTGAATCAGCTCGCCGGTGTGAAGCTAATCGCCAAGGACACTGAGGGTGCTGTGAACTGGACCCAGAATTACTTCACCGGCATTTTCCTGGGACAACTCGCAGCAAACGGAGATCAGGTACGTCTCTAACTTGATCGTTCAGAACCCCTTACTCAGGGATTCCAGCCCACGGAGGCGTCGCGTACACACCCATGGCATTATCGCAACTTCAACATTGCCGGAATGATTGTATGCCTGGTCATCTCAACTCCGCCGACACGACTGACTATAATCTCACTCCAGACCAACGCTCGCCTGCTAAAATACGCAGATCCTACATCGAACCCGTGGAATGCAACCGCCAAGGGTGCCACTATCCAGACCACCGTCAATTTCCTGAGGAATACCGATCCTTCCAAGACAGGCGAGACAGCGATTACCGCTGAGATTTACCCCAACATCGCAGCGATTGCGTCGGTGTACGGTGATCCAACCGGGAAGTACGCCAAGTTTATGAACGACGCAATGTTTCCCTATGCGGACGACGCGACATTCTTATGGGACCAGCCATTGGCGGGTGGCGATACATCCGGGGGTTCAGGGCCCGACGCGAGTGTCCCGAAGGGAGGAAAGAGTGCTGGCATGAGGTCGTTGGCGGTCGAGCCTTTGTGGTTCACTTCCTTCATCGTCCTGGCCTTGGGACTGTATCTTGTGTAGGGAAATTGCATGGACGCACAGCGATATATTCCAGTTACATTTTGATTCGACATAGTTTGTACTGCACTTGGTGCAAGGACGATTCACGCGGTTGACTTTAGTTGCATTTCAGTTTTGTTATCTCCGGCGTTAAGGCTCCAATTGTTTCCGTTTGAAAACCATTTTTATGTCCATTTTATTCGATGGAGCAGGCAAACTGTTTTCAAACCATTTAAACCATTACCTTCCCCCGGGTGTCTCCCCTGGCCCTTTTCCGGTCTATGTACCTCCTGTGGTCCTTACCAGGCATGAAACCACTCAATGCAGATTGAAACTATCTGTGTTTCTGCAACTGATGTGTGAACAGAGCATGGGTTGAAAATCAACAACCATGGGAATCTTCGCTTTGAGGTTCGGAAATTGCGACGTTCATGTGCTAAGGCGGAATGAGGGCCGATAAAAGGTGCAGCACCCGAAGAAAGGTTTTTGAGGGTCAGAAGGTCGTTTAGCATCCCACCCTGTGCCAGACGGAACACGGTTGACACAAACGAGAATTATATTCTTGACTTCCGAGAAAAAACAGTTTTAAAACAGTTTGAAACGGTTTTAGACAGTATCAAAACTGTTTCCATTTCCGTTTGCCTAGTCCTTCAAACTAAATCAAATGGTTGGAGCCTTATCCGGGGTTGAATATATTGAACGAGTCAAAGTCAATATGGTGGTCACGGTAGGCGCTAGGGAGGCGCTTCGAAACCCGATTGCCCCCTTGTCTACTTCAGCCTGAGCTTCGTCTACTTCCTCTCGACCAGCGAAAGTTCGGTGTCTCCGGAGTTCCTAACTGTTTCCTAGACTCGTTACCAGTCTCCAATACGGCAAAAGGAAGTGATGAGTTTGTTAAACAACCTTATCCTCTCTTTTGCCGTAGCGCAGACTGGTTACGAGTCTGACTGCTTCCTTCCATACCAAGTTTCCTAGTCTATGTTTTGCTAATTTTTTCGGCGTTCTCGGGTTCGCCGACATAAATATAGGGTAAGGATTAAATGCCAAACATGACAGGCATGGTGATAATATGGCGTTGAATAGCTTTGTGACGCAATGCAAGCTGTATGTAGTCTCTCGTAGACAGACGCTTCAACAGTAAGCTCGGAACTCGCTAAGCTGTATGCTGACCTTGTCTTCATGCCGCCTCTCACCCACTCAAACACAGCCCAGAGTACGCATAGCTGGTGGTCCGACCGCAACCCTGCGGGCCCAACGATCTCCATCCATGCCACCGCCAAACCGCTGATGAGGATAATGTACCATTCTCAAGCACGGACTTTTATCCGGCGGAATCACAATGTCGCTGTTTCTCCGGCGGTTATGGATGTTTACTTGGGATACCTCGCGTATGAGGCCCGCTTTTTGCTCCCTTTGTTTGCCTGGCTTATAGATTCATTAGGTATAAATACGTTGCGGGGAGCACGAAAGTGTTGGTTCTGAGAGAGCTCAGTGTCGCAGCTCTTTCCGAAGCGGAGGCGCGCACTATCATCGACGCGTTGAGACTGGAATCAAATCTCATCGCGGATTTGCTGGGTTGGCCAGGGTTGGCCGACTTGGTGCGTGAACCCAACCCAAAAAAATACGGAGAGCATTGTTGGACCGTATTTACAACCGTGAAAACGTGTACCATGTCGCCAGGGGCACGGTTGTAGAATTAAGTAGTGCCATATCTTGTTTCAATCGGGCCGTCGCAGTTTCAAACCTTTGCAGTGTGCACATCAGGCACGGATGGATCTATTTGAGTAGGCTACTTCTGTAGCGCACTCTAGTTGGCAGACCATAACCTTTTTTCCCCGTGAACAGTGGGAAAGAAACTGAGGACTTTCAAACGGCGTCTTGCTCCTCTTGCCCTATTTGATTTCCAAGCCATCAAAATCAAAGAAGGCATCTCCGGCAGTACATATACGTATTCAGCTTGCGATCGCTTCATCGTGTTCTTTGCCGAGAAAAAAACTGAACCATTCTTACTTTTCACGTAATTTCAAGTAATTTCGGTTGGTGCGAAGGCAAAGAACCCCTCTCGCCATCCTACGTCAGGATCGACCACCAACGGAGGCAGATCTTCATGAACGCGCAAGATCAAAGCAGGACCTCTGATAATAGAGTTCAAGGCCAGGTCCCAAAAAATCGGAATCTGGACATTTTTGTCCGGACAGATTTTGGCGAGCACCTAATGTGCCCCACTAACCCCTCTAGTTAGAGGCTGAAGGTGGGGGGGGTTCAGCCTCTAACTAGAGGGCTTAATGCGATTTCACGGGAATCTCTTATATCCCTTATGTGGGGGACTTAGGAGATCGCCCAAGGCCGTCCACCAACTACGGCGGGTGGTGGACACTACCTCTATGGCGGCCACCGCCCTCCCCGCCGTCTTCATCGCCTGTCACCGCCGCCGTCGTCACCGCCGCTGTTGT
The DNA here is from genome assembly GCA_029233265.1 of Mycena alexandri. Classification (NCBI taxonomy): domain Eukaryota; kingdom Fungi; phylum Basidiomycota; class Agaricomycetes; order Agaricales; family Mycenaceae; genus Mycena; species Mycena alexandri. The sequence continues at coordinate 66,660 of JARJCM010000316.1, read as the reverse complement.
CACTGCCGCCGTCGTCACCGCCGACTCCGTCCCCAGCGCCACTGCCATCACGGGTGCACGCTGCCATCAAACCGCCTCCCCCATCACATCACCCATCAACAACACGTCCCGCACGTCACACCGCCACTCCCGCACATCACCCCGACGCCCCCGCCCGCCGTCCCGACCCCCGACCCCGACCTTATTAATTATTTTTTTTCTATTTTTTCTTTTGACGTTCTATCGTAGTTTTATTGTTTTCTATATGATTAAACACAATGTATTCTGCAAAACATGACATGGTGGAGTCCACCAACTTCCAGTGAAAAACGCAGCCCGCTGTGGCATGCGGCTTACAGAAGTAGGGTGTCCGACAATGGGGTCCATTTTTAAGTAAATGTATAATAAGTGGTACAACAGGGCGGGGCTACTGAACAAGATCAAGCAATATGTCCACCAACTTCTTGTGTCCACCAACTTCCTGTGTCCACCAACTTCCTGTGTCCACCAACTTCTCTGTACTATAAACGGCACAAACATCACTATGGTCCGTCCTCCTCTGTGCCATTCCCATCCTCAGCGACGTTCAGAACCGTCTCAATGCCGACATCGGTGTCTGCCTCATCGACGTCCGGCTTACATTTGTTTGTTGACATGTGCGTGTGCTGGACATTGATAATTAACTCCCTTCAAGGCCACCACCACCACCCGACCACCTCACCCAACCAGAGGACCCGGTAAGCCCCTCTCCTTGCCTCACCCCATCCTTCTTGCCGCACCCCGGAGAGTGCGTTGCGTTGAGCTCAAATTGGGCTCCGCATCGCCGTCTTTTCGATCCACACACCGTTTGCTGCTGCCGTCTGCGCTGAATCCGACAACCGGGAAGACACCGAACCTGAGGACTCTGAGCCTTACCTCAACACCTCGCATTCAGACACCACCATCGCAACCACTGATACAGAAGCTGCCGGTCCCACCCCTCCTCTGCCCCGAAGAACAAGCCCGCATCGCGCAGCAACCACATCCAGTGTTGCCCCAAAGGGATCCGAGAGGTGGTGGTCATCTCTGCCGGGCATGTGGTACGCCCTGCTGCATATCTCAAGCACACGGCGGGGGGATGGAATGCGGGTGCTGATCTGTGTCCACCAACTTCCCGTCCACTAACTTCCTCTCAGCCAGGGCCGGCCCCTCGTCGACGTGAAGGGGCACATCTTTTCCGTGCTCATCGAGGACCCTCTCACAGCTCATCTGCATTGGCTTCACGCAGATCCACTGGGATGGAATGTGGGTGCTGATCTACGTCCACCAACTTCCCGTCCACTAACTTCCTCTCAGTCAGGGCCGGCCCCTCGTCGACGCGGAGGGGCACATCTTTTCCGTGCTCATCGAGGACCCTCTCACAGCTCATCTGCATTGGCTTCACGCAGATCCACTGGGATGCAATGTGGGTGCCGATCTACGTCCACCAACTTCCTCTCAGTCAGGGCCGGCCCCTTGTCAACGCGAAGGGGCGCATCTTTGCCGTGCTCGCCGAGGACCTCTCACAGCTCATCCGGATTGGCTTCACATGGATCCACTGGGATGGAATGTGGGTGCTGATCTGCATCCACCCACTTCCCGTCCACTAACTTCCTCTCAGCCAGGGCTGGCCCCTCGTCGACGCAAACAGGCACATCTTTGCCGGCTCGCCAGTCAACCTAATACCCCCGCCTACGCCCCCGCCGTCACCAACACATTCAACCTGCTTGCTATGACGACAACAACTTCATGGTTGAGGCGGAGTTGGCCGAATCGAACCCTGAAGAATACTGGGAGAATTTAGCGAGCAAGGAAGCCCATTGGGCAAGGTTGGTTTATGGAGTACATTCAATGAGCTAGTAGAACTGGCGGAGATTGTAGAAGCAGCACAATAAACAACCGTTCCATGATTAAGAAGTTGGTGGACCAAAGACTGAAATACTTTAAGCCCTTGAGTACAGCACGGATCTGATCTACTGCAGGACTTTCTATTCATGAGAGACCCTGTTGCTGCAAATTATCAGGCGGCTTGCACATCTGGGGTGGACTCGAGAGGGAGGAAGTTGGTGGACGCGCTGGGCGTTCAGAGTGAGTACAGCACAGATCTGAGTTACTGCCGGAATTTCTGTGCATGCAAGACTCGTTCCTGCAAGTTATCAGGCGGCCAGCGCACCTGGGACGGAAGTTGAACCAGGTTTAATGTAGGGGAAGTTGGTGGACACGGGAGGGAGTTGGTGAACACGGTGGATTTTTGCCAATGTTCAAGTATGACGAGATAGCTAAGGCAGTCACTCACTTTATAGTCATAGAAGACATTGACCCCAACTATCAGGCCCCAAACACGTCTTGGGCAAAAGTACAAGCGCGTTTAATTTAACAGACACATCGTGTTCGTCTTCTCATTCTAGCCTATTCACACGTCCTACACTATGTTAACTTGTTGGATTTCACTGCAGTGACCCCTGAGTCCATCACGACGCCACACAAAAAAGTCACAAAAAAGTCATACCAACCTAAGTGGATTTCAGTGTTAGTCCAACCGAGTTTTGGGAGACGATGAGATATTACAAGTCCCGGGATTCAAGTTCAATACAAACACCTCAGAAGGACTTCATATCATTAAGTAAGCTTGGTGAACATCCCACAGCAACGTGGATCCCCGAGGAAGTGAGAAATGGCATCAAAGTTCAACGATGGGAGTTGGTGGACGGGCAGTTGGTGGACGGGTAGTTGGTGGACGGGTAGTTGGTGGACGGTGACCGAATTCTTTGGAATCGGTGGCCCCCTCGTTGAACTCTGCTGTAGCATGAGTATTCATATCATTAACTAAGCCTGCCGAGCATCACACAGCGACATGGACCCTCAGGGAAGTGAGAAACGGCGCCAAGGTTCAAGGAAGGCAGTTGGTGGACGGGTAGTTAATTCTTTGGAATTGGCGGCCCCTCATTGAACTCTGCTGTAGCATGAGTTTTTATATTGATAGGTAAGCCTTGTGAACATTATATAGCAACGTTGACCCCCCGGGATGTGAGAAATGGCGCTAAAGTTCAAGGAAGGGAGTTGGTGGACGGTAGTTAATCCGGCGGCCCCCTCATTAGAATCCGGTAGCATGAGTATTTATATCATTAACTAAGCCTGCCTAGCATCCCACAGAGACGTGGACCCCCGGGGAAGTGAGAAACGGTGCCAATGTTCAAGGAAGGCAGTTGGTGGACAGGTAGTTAATTCTTTGGAATTGGTGACCCCTCGTTGAACTCTGCGTAGCATAAATTTTTACATTGATAGTACAACAGGGCGGGGCTACTGAACAAGATCAAGCAATATGTCCACCAACTTCTTGTGTCCACCAACTTCCTGTGTCCACCAACTTCCTGTGTCCACCAACTTCTCCGTACTATAAACGGCACGAACATCACTATGGTCCGTCCTCCTCTGCGCCATTCCCATCCTCAGCAACATTCAGAACCGTTTCAAGGCCGACATCGGTGTCTGCCTCATTGTTGTCCAGCTTATTTTTGTTTGTTGATGTGTGTGTGTGTTGAACGTTGACTAACATCTGACTCTCTTTAAGACCACCACCACCGACCACCTCACCCACCAAGACGCCTAGGTAAGCCCTCGCCCCACCTCGCCCCCCCCCCCCCCCCCCCATTCCTCCTGCCGCACCCCGTTCTTCTTGCCGCACCCCGGAGAGCGTGTAGTGCTGACTGCTCAAATTGGGCTCCGCTACTTGCCCCTCGGTGTGTAAGCGGCAGAGGCGGGTGTGCCCCCACCAGGCCCCTTTCACTCACTTCTTGTGCTTACCCCGTTCATTTGCACCGTGCTAACCGCAGTTCACAGGTATGCTTTGGTCCCGGCATCTACAAAAGTCAGCTGTCCACCAACTTCTCAGGCACGTACTCACATATTTCTCTAGACACAAGGCGGGCACATTTTTGCTGAAATCTACCAGGCCACCACCTTTTCAATCCTCACACTGTTTGCTGCTGCCGTCTGTGTTGAATCCAACAGCCAGCAAGACGCCGAACCTGAAGACTGTGAGCCCTACCTCGACTCGGAGTCGGACACCTTTTCGGACACCGCCTTCGCATCCACCAATACAGAATCTGCCGGCCCCACCCCTTCTTTGATGCTAGCACGGGAGAAACGCAGTTGGGGAAGTGGAAGAGACCAGCAGAGGATGAGGGCGGGGGAAGGGAGTTGGTGGACGGAGCGGCCGACGACGTGCTTGCCACCAGGCGAGGGCGTCGGACAGAGAGCTCAGGAGCATGGGAGAAACGCGAGGTAATGATGGCGCAGTTGGGTAAACGGAAGAGGCAGAAAAAGGCGGAGTAGCACATACATAGGTAGTTGGTGGACATTTTGGAAGTTGGTGGACATTTTGGAAGTTGGTGGACGTTCTCGTAGTTGGTGGACATTTTGGAAGTTGGTGGACGTTCTCGTAGTTGGTGGACAATTGAAGTTGGGGGCGTAAAATATTGGCAGCCTTTATTTCATTGAATGCTCAAACTGATTGAGCTTAAAATCACCTGCTCTGAGGCCGTGCGTCACGGCGTTCAAACATGTGAGTGCATTACCGGAAGTTGGTGGACTCCACCATGTTATGTTTTGCAGAATACATCGTGTTTAATCATATAGAAAACAATAAAACTACGATAGAACGTCAAAAGAAAAAAATAGAAAAAAAAAAAATTAATAAGGTCGGGGTCGGGGGTCGGGACGGCGGGCGGGGGCGTCGGGGTGATGTGCGGGAGTGGCGGTGTGACGTGCGGGACGTGTTGTTGATGGGTGATGTGATGGAGGAGGCGGTTTGATGGCAGCGCGCACCCGTGATGGCAGCGGCGCTGGGGACGGCGGCGGCGGTGACGATGGCGGCGGTGACGATGGCGGCGGCGACAGGCAATGAAGACGGCGGGGAGGGCGGTGGCCGCCGTAGAGGTAGTGGCCACCGCCCGCCGTAGTTGGTGGACGGCCTTGGGCGATCTCCTAAGTCCCCCACATAAGGGATATAAGAGATTCCCGTGAAATCACATTAAGTCCTCTAGTTAGAGGCTGAACCCCCCCCACCTTCAGCCTCTAACTAGAGGGGTTAGTGGGGCACATTAGGTGTTGGCGAGACTTCCCAGTTTTTGTCCGGTTTGGAACTAGCCTAGGGCTGCCATAACTGTCCGAAAACGGCAATTTTGCATTCTCACGGCCGCAAAAACACAAATTTTCCTCGCACCGCACGTTTTTGCGGGGTTTTCGGTATGTACCTGCAAATTCGAGTCAATACAGGTCATTTGAAGTAATTCTGGTTGATAATTTGGCCGGGACTCGATCTGAATTCTGAAATTTTTGTCCGGTTTGGACCTGGCATTTTGGTCGGCGACCCGCCATTTTTGTCCGGTTTGGACCTAGGTTTGAGGTCCAAAATCCCAAATCTTTGTCCGGTACCGGACCTGGCCGGGAACCCTATTATCAGAGGTCCTATCAAAGCAAGAGGAAGCAGGAGGAACTGGAGAGATGGTGAATTGTTGCGATTTTGAAGCGATCGGAATCAGATGAAACAAGTGGGGCTGATCAAACAGGATCAAACTCATCGGATCAGAGCTGAAACTTTGATTTGAACTGCCGATTCGTTTTCATCCACGGGCATTTCGTCGCCGGGTTCGTTACAAGACACTTGATATTCGTCAATCCGCATCCAACGATCTCTCACAATTCACCACGGCCGCCCACCTGCGCCGAGTATGCTGTCGTCGGCAAACATCCCGACGCATGCAGAAAGCATGTGCGTTTCAGTCGGCCTGCCAACCTCCCACGGCTTCGTGGTGATCCTTGAAGTTGACACTGAGGATCTCCGAATGTGACTTGCGCACGACAAAATGGAAGCCCCTCGCACTTGTTTCCGTCTTTCCCATCCTCTTCTTTTTCTTTTGCACCCTCCTTGTAATCATGACCACGCCCACAACGCCAACAACGTCCTCCATGTCTCCGACGACGAGCCCCACATCCGTAATGGACGCCGAGAGTGACTCGCACATGATGCCCCGCGATCACCGCCTGCGCCTCATGCGCTCGATGCGAAAGATTACTGCAATTCTCGGAGAGACACCCGTCATCGAGACGTCCTCTCAGCTCCTCGTACCCTCCAACCCCGCAAAACGCGGTTTCTTCTTCCACGCATCCGCTTCCCTCTCCTCCCTCGCCCTCCCATTTCAAAAATCTGAAACAACAACGACTACCACGACGCCCCATTATCAACCCGAAGAGCGCGCCTCGCGTCCCTCGCTCTTCCTGCGCCTCCCCGACGCATTCGAGTCTCTCCCACCCCCCATCTTCAGCCCGCCGCTCGACCTCGCGCTCAGCCCAGTGCAGGAGCAAGAAGCGACGCGCCGCCGACGCATGGCGAAAATAACGCGCACCCTAGGCGAGAACGTCCCCCCGGCCCTCATCCTCTCCACGCCCGCGATTAAACGCCGGCGCCGCGCCAGCAGTCTCGTCGTCCCCGAGTCCGCGTTCGAGCAGCAGATGTTCCAGTTCGAGGTGGAGGCTGCTACGCGGAGGCCACAGCGCCCCAACGCCAGCCCGCGCGCGATGTCCGCGTTCGTCGTGTCGTCCAGCGCGGACGTGATGGCGGAGGAGGGACAGGAGGATCCGACGACGCCGTTCTCCCCGCTGCACGTCCACCCCGTGGCCTGCACGCCCGACGCGCTCCTCTCCCCTTCCGAGTGGCTGCGTCCACTCTCGAGGACACCGTCGACGCTGTCGAGATCGTCTTCTATGCACCGCCGCACCCGCAGCCAAAGTGGGCACGAGATGGAGGGCGGCGCCGAGCCTGCGGGGCTGGATGCGCCCCCCACGTACGACGAATCACACCACCACGTCCCCACAAACACAAACTCCGATCCCTTTGCGCGCGAGCGGCCATTTGCGCTGTATGAGGAGCCGCAGTCAGACGTATTGGGTGTCGACCCAAACTCATTCGTGGCAGGCTTAAACCCCAATTACTCCCAGCGCGGGGAGAAGCTGCAGAGGCAAGAAAACGACTGGTCGGGCGAGTGGGTCGGCGCGGTGGGAAATATGGAGGACGTGGTGCGCGGGCTACGGGGTTTGAAGTTGAAGTGAAGTAGGGTGAGGCGAGAGCCATTAATGCACATGCAATGTCCGCGTTCTAAGCAGACGAACCATATTGTAGAGTTTCCTGTAATTCGCAACTCAAGCACTTACTATAATCACACTCTCTTTTGACTTCTTTCTGCGCTACTTGTTTCCCAGTGAAATGCAGGAATTCCCTGTGTGAGCGCTTCGAATACAAATTGAAGTTGTTTCCATGTTACATACACAGCCCCAGCCCCAGTCGTCAAATACGGACGTCAGCGAAAACAGGCCGGTGATCGCTCGCGAGCACTCCATCGTCCGTGAGCGCACTTCCCACCTTGTAGCCAGTTGACTCCCTGCAGAATTGATATCAGCACCGCTCCTAGCGGAAAAAAGCGTGATGTATAGAAGAAAGAGAAAGACCACTCACCATCCCCCGTTCCCACCGCCAAAAACGAAATCAATCCGGCTCCACGAGCGCGTATCGTTCGGCGCCGTGAACCCAGTAAACGTCGCGTGGTTCGCAGAAACCGCCCTCCTTGGCGTGTGTGCACGCAAATCATGCAATACGAAAGGAGGCGAGTCGGCGGGGACAGAGAATTTGGCGGCGAAGTCCTCAGGGAGGGCCACGGGCGCGCGCACCCCGGTGGAAATTTCGTATGCGCCGGAGTCGGAGCCGGCGGGTGGACTAGGTGGGGTGTGGGTTTAATTGGACTCAGCTGAAGAAATGATGGTAGATACCTGTTGAAGTCGCCTAGGACGAATACAGGGCAGCTGGTATTGACGGCCTCGTACCGCGCGCGAGCGAGGATCATGCTGGCTGCATGGCGACGCTGCGCTTCGGAGCGTTCGTCCATGTGCGTGTTAAGCACTACAAACTCCTCTCCGGTCTGGCGGCGCTGGAGTCGTATTGTGGTGCATATTCTTACTGACCCAGCGCCGGGGAACCGCGAGGGCGTGAAGGGGGTGAGCCTACATATCGTTAACATCTATATATTCATGCTTGAAGGAATGCGCTGGAATTAGCGTTGAAATTGACAGAAAAACACTTACGACGTCCAGAACGAATCGTACGAACGGAGAACAAACTCGGACCTTCATGTAGACCGTGGTCAGCATTGAACAAGAAAGCTCCAAAGGATGACCTGCTTCTTGAAAAATACCGGGCTGTACTCGCCCGCCTGCGCTCCGTCATCACGACCGACGCCGACCTATTTGTCTTGTCAGCGCCGCAACGCCGCCAATGGCCACGACGTACCCAGTCCCAGTCTCCGCCAAAGAGCTCAGCGAGGTCATGCACCTGGCGAACCAGAGCCTCCTGGAACCCCGCGATGACGACCCTCTCGCTGAGGAGGTGTTCCGCGACACGCAGTCGACGTAGACTCCACGGCTGCTCACCGCTCTTGCGCTGGTACCCAGGGCCGAGGAGTGGGTCCGGGAGGGAGTTGAGAGACTGCTGGACTGTGACGTTGTCTGGTAGGGCGTCGTAGCGGAGGTTGTATGTTACGAATCGCATTGCTGAATTACATCGGAATAATTAAATATCTGTCTTTCCGTGGACATTGGGAACTTACGGGTCGATTGGAGGGAGCTTGGTTTTATCTGCCGGCGTGCTGGAATGTGGAGGATAGTGAGAAGGAGGAAGAAACGTACCTGCATCGTGAGTTGAAGCAGTCGAGCCTGTCGAGGTGGAGTGGGAGAGAAAGCCGATGACCGTTGACGTGAGATTGTTGAGATCAGAGGTGCCGGATGATGGCCGTTAACTGAACCAAAGAAAATCATTTAGCGCAGGAAACTCTCCATCCGTTAATGCGAGCGGAGGTTGAAAGCTAGCTCAAAGTTCCATCATAATCCTTTTCGCACCGCAAAGGAACTAAAGGAGCGCCCAGGAGGGAGCAAACCCGAGTCGAACGAGTTGTTTACTGGAGATCGGAATGGGATGTCCGTCATTCTGCCCGCCAAGACCGAATTAATTTCATGCCACGGAAAGCACGCACTCTACGCTTTAGACCTCACTTTAGACCTATAATTCACCAGGACGAAATTAATATTACTGCCTACTAGTACAACGCGTTGACGTTGGCATAATCCGTATGATGCCGGTTCCGAATACCGTTAGAACAGATCCCGTTTTGCGCGGTACCTGGCGAGGTAAAGAGCGAGGGAGAAAACTTACTTCGACTCACTCAACTCACTCAGACGGAGTTCTGCTGTTTGCGGTGTAGTTGAGGTCGATCGAATGGGAAACCTTTGAGTTTGAACTGTTATTAATGGACCACAGGCGTTGGATCAGGATGTGTTGACAGGGGCTATTTGTTTACCTAGATCTGTCTGCCACGTTTCATCGTGTCTCTCCCATGCGTAGAGACGAATGCGCTCTCTCCCTTGACGCTCTCTAGCAATCTCTAGCACGCGGTGCGCTGGGAAGGACGTAATTTCATCTAGGGATCGAACTTGCAGCGCGCATCCCGTTGAGATATGTATACCAACTTGAGTCAAACTCGCCGCCGCTGGATCGTGAAGCGTGGGCTTCGAGCAGATAAATGGTGATTTTCCTCCAGGCAGACAACTGGGCGCGGCTGGGCGCGTACTCGGCGTCGTCGGCGTTGCTGTCATCGTCGTCGCTGATGGCATGGTTCAATTTCCCTCAATTCAATGATCTGGTACGACATCGTCGTGTATAAATACTGGAGGGGGAATCCAAGAGAGGCACGGCAACTCCGAGTCACTCAGCATGCGGTCCATCTCCGTTTATTGCTTGCTGCGTTTGCCGCCGCCACCACTCTTCCTCTCGATCATGAGAAACAGTCGTCTTGCAGTATAAACTGGTCCCATTTTGAGGTGAAGATGGCAAATGACAGTGGCTGGGCGCCGTGCGAGTGTTGTAAGTTTGTCCAATTGTTTATCGGACGGTGTCTGATGCAGCAAGACAGATATGAGAGAGGGATGGTCGTACCTCGGACCAGTAATGGCCACTCTTGGGTGCTCGCAGCGGTGGAAATCTGGGAGCCTGTGTGGGACAACCACGGCTCCGACACCACGGGTTTCTATACACTGTGGTGTGAGGCTGAAGCGGCACACTACCTCGTCGTCGGCGGGATATTCAGCAACAATGTCAACTACGCCGTCCCAACCGCATACCAAACCAAGAGTATCGTCGCCATTCACAAGTCCCCTCGTCATTTCTGACGAAATGAGGCAGGTTTGGACTGACTCCGGTAGTGGGTCAGAGAAGGATGGTTCGATTGGGTTACTACGGGCGCCAGTGGGACTTCGAGTAACGCGTTGATTTCCAAAGGTTCGGATAGCCCCGATGCTCCTGGGCTTTTCTCGTTGAATCCGGGGAAACGTGCGGATATTGTCGAGAGCTTGTAGAAATCCCGTAACCTGTAGTTTGTGACTAAACTTTAGGTGCGTCGCAACGATGAGTCGAACTGGGTTCGGAGCAAACTTGTCTCCGCACCGGCGAGCCGGTGATTCTCGGAAAGAGGCTTGTTGCAAACCGTCAAAAAAGGGTGATGTGTTCAACCCGCATTTTCTCTGTAATTTCACCTCGGATAAGTCAAGTGTCAGCCTATAATTTGTCCGAGAAGTTGCATCTTAAATTCGCAACAAACATCCACGTTGATCTTCAAAATTCACGACCATGATGGGCTCTATGGGTCGGAGGGATGCTTTCAAACACACAAGCCCCTTCTCAGTTTGCCCTGCGAATATCATGTGACCTGAGAAGGCGGCTTGATGCGAACCGAGAGTCGAACGTCAGTTTTCGAGGTTCGGGACTCGAACTGGGTTTGATGGATCCAGATTTGAGTGGTAAAGTAAACACTGTTAACCTGTCCACCATACGAGAACCCGACGACATAAGATTGTACGACTTTTTGTGCGCTAGTCCGCAGGTATCGCCCGTCAGATTCAGGGTCGAGTCAGCATACCAATCGTTTCATTTGCGGATTCCTCCCAAACTAAACGGAAACGGTTGGTAAACGGTTTCAAACGGTTGTAAACGTGCTAAATTATATTTTCAGGCGGTTGCTGCTGTTAGGACTTCGCCGATGCTCATAACTTAGTTCATGGTGGTTCTGGGATTTCGTTCATTGGGGAACCCGTCAGTTGTGACTTCCTTCTCGGACCAGGTGATGGGGCAGACGCCGGCTGTTGAATTCTTTTGATATCTTTTGCGTTAACTTTCTGGGCTATCTTGAGTGAATAAATCAGGGTCAGCTGAAGAGAGACTTCATGTCCGATGAGCTACTGGGAGACATGGAAAGCTCAAAACTTTCAGTTGAACTCCGTTTTGACCGCTAGGTCCCGCGCAGCCTGGCCGGCATTGCGGCTCCCGACATTCCGGAACACAATCACTCCGGCCTGACTGCTATCAGTTCGGCTCGCTGCGGCCACAGGTTCGGTTTGTACAGTAGTGGACCGCAGACTCAACGCCCGACTTTGGCGAGACGCGCTGTGTCACATCGCGCGGAATGCGCTTTTCGAATCGTCGGGACATAATCGCTTCAATCTTCAGCTCCGCATTGAATTGCCGACTTTCTTCTTCGACTAGGTCCATGTGGTGAGTATATTTCCGCAACCCCCAAATCCGTTGAACCGATATCCTTCAGTCCCAGAGTGTCATGCGGAACACCTACGCCGAGCAGCCACATTCGACATTGTGACGTAGATTTCACTGCAGTCACACAACAGTTTCCAGAGCGGGGCGTCTATCTATTGAGCATAGCAAATACAGCTGGAACGTGGTACAAGGAGAGCTACAGGGCGCACGGTGGTGCGATAACCGGGGGATACTCAGCATAACTGGGAAACGGTGAAGAGGGGTGAAGGATAATACCAGTAGGGGTGTCAGTGCTGCGAACCTAAATCGTAATAGGAATTGGAATTTGCGGTATCATGCGAATTGGTGTGTTGGATATGTACAGGGCAGGAAATCTAGGAACGTTGTCGCAATTTGACGAAGCAGAAAAGATGTGGGATAGGTTGATGCAAAGCATGGAGATGAAGCGTGTGTTGATCTGACCGCGGTAGAAAGGTTATTAATCTCAACGTCGGAAAGAGTCAAAGGAGAGTTCACCAGTGGCTATGCGACGATCCAGCCTTGGCTTGCTCCCATTCAGCCTTGACCTCGATCGCGAAGCGATTCAAGCACGCGTCACAAATACCATCCACCGCCCCCTGACAATCATCGTCACGGCGGGCATAGTGAATCTGCTGCTCGTGGAGCGCGAGCCCTGTGCGTTTCATCGGGTTCGGATGCGGCCCTCGTTCCTCGGCCATTATCACACATATACCGCAGTACACGAGTTTCTGGGCGACAACAACGCCGTTCTGGACGCTGAGGAAGTTTGTAGCCATGATAGAGTACGTTTGGTATGCAGGCGGAGCGTAAGGTCGCTTGAGGATTGTAGGCATCTGCGGGCGCGTCTTGGGAGTCTTCTTATTCGTCAAAGTAACAGCCGCAGCGCCAGCAAGATCGCCGGTTGCGACAAGTTGATTTCGTAGAGCCATAGCGGCGTCATATTCTGCAATGCGGATGTCGTAGGATGTCTGGGAGCGAGCCTTGCGGATTTGAAGATGGGTCTCGAGATTACTGGCACCGCCATATTTCTTGATCGCGCTAGACGAACTCACTGTTTGGTGTGGTGATTGCGACACGAGAGGGGGAGCCAACTACATACAGGGCTTTCATAGCAGACTTACTTACCAACTTGATGGACTTAATGTGGGCAGTGCCAACTTCCGACTGTCTGAAAAGGCGTTAGGCGATTGGGGAACGGGGCAAACGAGGAACTAACAGGATGACGATATTCGGGGTAACATCCTTTTCGCTGAGATCAAAGGTAGTGAGCGCGGCAGAAACAGACATAACGGCGTGTTCCTCAGGGTCGAGGCATTCGTGGCAGATGCGCTATTGGTAAATTTCAGACCCAAAGAGTGGAAATAGAGCGCAAAACGCGCCTCGAGAAGGGGTAGAAAGATATCAGCTGTATCTGTAGAGCAGACGCTGCATTTGGTGGAGAGGCAGAGGTTGACGATCGTGCTAAGACCGAGCATTAAAATAAGGTCACCGATAGAGATTTGCGATTCACCGTTCGGGGATCATATTCGTGCTTTGGAAACGTGATAACATTGATCGGGCACTTTCTTCGGTCTTTGGATCCACAATCATCTAGGACAATGGAAGTCGACAAGAAATTAGAACGATGCGGGAAATTTCAGAATGCGGGACGTACGTCAAACCACGTCGACCACCGTCTATCTCCCAGAACGAAAGCTCTCCAGAATTTTGAGACATGGCTTAGAGTAAGGAGGTCAGAGAAGCCGAAATTATAGTCTACGAGGATTCGGCAGCCCAAGAGTAAGTGACCGGAGACCATGACGGAAAATCCGACGCGTACATGTCTCCAGCTGCAGCTCGGGTGGCATAGAGGCTAAGCGTGCAAGAGACATGGCTAGGTAGTGGCGATACTAGTATTGCTGTTTGAGATTGAGTAGGTAGAACGGAAAACACAGAGGGCAAGGTGGTGGTCAAGAAGAAAGAAGAGGTTGTGACGTGACACATCGCGTCCGTCACCTTATTACAGACGGCCCGGGCGCCACCCGCGGGCCGCAGTCCCTATTTGGAAAATATTTCTTTTCGAGATGTGTTTTCGCACCATGCGTCACCGGAGCTAGTGGGGCCAAAGGTTTTCAACTTCAGGATATTCCCACCGACAAGGCGGCTCCACTTGAGCGCGCTTGCCGCTCGGGGAAAAAAACTATTCAAGATCCCGAGCTATATTATTGGGGCTAGAGGTTTCACTCTCGCAAAGTTCTCCGGCGAGGGGCGCCAAAGTTGGACTCAAGTTCGGTTCAAGTCCGGTTCCGATGAGGCCGCAGACAGTCCTTGGGCCAGATGAGTTCACCATTAACCACACTAACAATCACTGCGTTCCAGGGTTAGCTGAACTCAGCCTATGCTAACCTGTCTAGGTGAGCGTAGGTCTCTAAAAAGAGCTGGAAATATGAACTACACTCACCTACACTCACCCACACAGAACCATACTGACCTACACAGACCCGCCCTTACCTACACTGATTAAGTCTAGGGCTTCACGGAACGCAGTGAATGAACTAAGTGCTTAAAATGTACGCATCGTTCAACTTTGGGAAGAAAAAAGGGAACAGAGAGTTCGTTCAAGTCTGCACGCGCCGCACGCGCATCGGAAGCTGTGGTCCTTTCTTTTCCTCGCCAATGACCACTGGACGCTGTACTGCCGCCCGGAGGGTGGTGATTGACTCGGGCGGCACTGCCAGCTCAAAATCGAATGTGCGGATGAGGATATAAAGGAGTGATTTCATCCTGTTAATGCGCGGGTCAGTCTTAGAATTGCAGAACGTGGGTTTTGCTTACTCGGCAAGGGAGAAGCGCCAGCCAATACAATTGTGAGGTCCACCGAGGAAACTGAAGAGGTGGGCCCAAACACCAGGGATCGCATTGGCCGCTTCGGGAACGCTGTCCCACCGGTCGGGTCTGACCCTATCGTGTCAGCAGGTGTTTCACGCACACGGCAAAAATATATACCTGAACTCAGCGGCGTCCGGCCCCCAAATGCGTTGGTCGCGGTTCAGGCCGGCGATGGGGACCCAGACCATCTGACCTTTCGCCATACTGTCGCAGTTGAAATCGATGAACGCACAGTGGAACAGGAAGGAGAGGGTAAACGCACAAAATGCTGTCGTGTTGTACCCCACGCGTGTCTGTGTAAGGTGTGCCGAGCGGCAAGATATCGTCTTGCATCGCCATACGATTCGTAAACATCACTGGGGAATGTACGCGCATCACCTCGCGCACGACTTTCTCGAGGTAGGGCAGTCCATTGAGCGCATCGAGTGAGGGGGCATCGGTCCCCATGCTCAACAGTTCTGTGCGCAAAGTTGTCTGAACTTCAGGGTGCATTGCGAGAGCGTAGAGGGCCCAAGTAGTCGCAGTGGAAGTCGTCTCGTGACCTGCTACGAAGAACGTTGGCAACTCTGCTCGTGCGGTGAGCAAGAGGGCATGTAGCAATGGGGAGAACATACGGGCGACGACAACCGCGTCGCTGAGGCGATGATTTTCCTGGATATCCTCTGACATGTTCGACTTGACGAGGAGCGATAACAAGTCTCGACGATCTGACTCCTTCTCTCCAGACAGTATTTGCGCCTTGGCGTCCTGCAGGAGCTGCATTCCAATGCGGTCCATGGTTTTACGCGCGCCACTGAGCTTCTTCGAGTGGGGCTACAGGTTTTGGGTTGATTAGGACCACGCATGCGGGCAGAGGGCGAGAACATGCATACCAGGAAGAAACGCGTAATCGGAAACCTTGCGCGTATCAGAGGCCGTATGCTTAAATTGCGGCTAGACGTTTGGGTAAAAAGCTGCTGAAACGCGCTGTCGAGCTCAGTGGTGCTCTTGGTCTTGTCGAGAGAATTGAAAGAATAGTTAAATCCTATAAGATGTTCACATCAAGCGGGGTTCAGTTCGTGGGCGACAGGTTGGCACCTGCGAGACCAATAACATCGAGAGTCATGGCCTTGAGGCCGGCCATCACATCGATACGCGCCCAGCCATCGAGTTCTGCTGGCTGGCCCGCCCAGAACTCACTCAACTGGATGACCCATCAGTATGCGTTCCGGGCAGCGTAGAATATGTGGCAGACCTCGAGAGATTTATCAATAAAAAGTTGGGTGAGGCCGCGGACTTGAGAAAGGCCAAAGGCGGGACTCTGGGGTTGTCGAACACGTCAAGAAATTGAAGCATGACATGTCGTGAGATGTTACCATTATTTTTCTCTAAAAATACGATAAGCGTCGAGAATGAATCAAGGACAAATCTGCTCACGAGTTTGGTGTGCTCGTCATCCTCCGTGACAAGGAGCCCTTTTAAATCAACTTTGAGAGTTTTCTTCTCGTGTCGCAGACTAAATTATCTCACCTCGTCCCAGGAGCGTGTTCATGCGGGTACGCACCATCGGTGCCTTCTGATAAATTTCACTATGATTTATGATACGGTGCAAAGCAACGGTGTCAATGGTATATAGCTGAGTAGCCTGGCGTCGGGTGAGTATCGTAATAGACCCAAAAATACAATGTCCAAATACTTACGCTAAAAAGACTGTGGAATTTGAAGGTAGGTCCGTACTGTGCTTGCCATTCTTGTGTTCTGGGGAGCTGGGTGACGCGTAATCAGGTTCTAGAAGGAACCCACTACTGTGACATTGCACTTACGGTAAGAACCCCAAAATTCCCGCGAATCCAGCTAGGATTCGGTGGCCCTGGGATGTGGCTGAAAGCGGAGAAGAAATGCCAGTGGACGAATTGGTAGACCTTTCTCGCCACTTGAGCCCCGACGACGGCGACTGCCAACGACGCAAGTGCGCGCAGAAGCATAATAGGTCTTGGTAGGACGAGTGCGAAAGTGTGAACCATGTTGCCGGAGCAGCGAGCCTTATATCAGAGCAAGCCCGTCGGACTCCCACCAACAGTCGCCGTCGGATCACAGGATATTTCAATCGGGTTGCGGATACGTGGACAAACCGCTATTGAACCACAATTTGCGGCTCAGGGGAAATCCTGTGGGGTAGCTGAGCGCTGGGATCTTGTGCTGGTGGTAGGAAGCAAGCAGCGAGGAGAGATCACTACCAGTCTGACAATGATGGCATCGATGACTGCCAACTCCTTACCGCAACAAAATGAGTTTGCTCTGTGAGCGGTCTGACTGCAGTCCTTAATGTCATGCTCCATACAGCGCTCAAATAAAATTTTCCCACCGAAATGAACAGTGCATCCAATCTTTGAGTTGAGCTCGATACCATACCCATCGACTCTCCTATAAGTAAGTACTAGCAATCTTCTATAGGGTGCGAGTAGCGATTGCAGGTTGGGCCTCCAGCACATTTGAGGAGAATACGTGAAGATCTGAAGGAGAAAACAACGTTTGCCTTCGAAAACACTTTTCAACACTGTTGGTCAATGGTGATAACGTTGTCAGGCGGCCCGCTTCCGACGCGTTCCGCTCCATTTGAAACGCAAACACCCGCTAAAATGTCTAAGTCTCAGGTCTTGAGAGTTTAAAGGGGATACCTAGGTGACTAGGGCCACCAGGAAATTCGATTCATTGAACGCGCGGTTGGCACATAAACGCTAGTCCGCACCTGTGCTCACCACACGGATGTGAATCCTTGGCGTCGTATAATTCACGAGCAAGCGATATTAGTGAAGGTACGAACATAATATAATATAAATGAAAAAGATCAGGCCACCATGCTCCAATGTAATCGTCTGCCTCTACCGTGAGAGGACCTCGTCACTTGCTGCTGTGGATTTGCTGCTTGCAATCTTTCCTGCAACTCGATATTCCTGACCTCCCGTTTGAAGTTGAAGATCACACGGTTGACCAAAGCCTATGGGAGTTGAGACTCTATCACCACTGGAGTAGACGAACCTACATCCAAATAATATGCATTTCCCGACGCGACGAAATTATGCTGCAGCTGCGGCTCGTCCTCCAGGGCCGTCTGCGCGAGCTGCGGGCGGAGCGTCGCCGGGAGCGCATACCGCGGGCCTGTACACGCCTGGACAGGAATTATAATCCCAAAGCCCTCGGGATATTGTCGATAGAACACCATGTTCGACAGCGTCTGGTCTGGTCCCCCGTGTGGAACGAGCTCGTACACGCTGTTCTGCAAATCGAACAGAAAATAACGGAGCGTGTTCATCAGCTGCTGCACTTGTGGGGCTTGGATCCCCGGAAAAGGCGTCGTCGCGAGTAGGCTGAGGGCCAGGGGATCTGTACGCTCTAGCTCGCGACAGGTCCCATCAGGGAAGTATTCGAGGAATTTAGCGTTGTGGCCACGGTAAAGAAGCACTCTTTCGTGGATTTGCTGGGCGTTTTCTGCGTTAAGGTGCGCTGTGCTGAGTGGGTCCATTGGAACAGCGGGGCTGCGTGGGCCTCGTCAGCATCGGCAATACATGCCACGTATTGGTCGGACTTACCTTGTCTACGCGACACACAAAGGGGGGATTGTCGTTTGGTTCACCAGCGATGGATAGCGGGAGTTGCAAGGCTGGGGGATCGAGGGGGGAAATAAGACGCAAAACGAGGACAATGGGATAGAAATACTGAGGAACACAATTGGGGGCAGAGTCATTGATGATTGCGGGCGTGCGGTTACACTGCCTGATTCTGAATCAAAGATCAGTGAATATCAATGCCGCCAGTGGCCACGGCAAGCTCGGATAACCGCCCAAGATGCGCCAAGTACGCGCCTTCAGCGCTTCAGCCTCCGACAGGCAGTCGCTTATTTCTTCGTAATTTCGGCGCAAGCGACGACAAAAGAGAGGAGATAATATACTTTTGGGTGCGCAGGTACATTGCATCCGCGACGTTTGTGCCCGCGGCGCTCCCGGATCTTGGAATAAAGGAGATGCCATGACAAAACGAATATGCCGCCAACGGGAAAGAGAGAGCCATACAGGCGGCCATAGTGCTGTGAGTGGAGCGAGGGGTTATGGGCGGACCAGGCGTTTACTGCATGGCGCGGAACATAAATACCAAGTATTAGGACAAAAAGGGCGAACTGTGCGGAAATCCCAGAGGCCTTAGCCAATCGGGGACTGAAGTGCTGTTGAGAGGCCGAATTGGAGATCGCAGAGTTTGGACCTAAAAACGGGTATTCTGCCCGAGGTCACGTCTGCTCCCAGCATCTATGAGAAATTTTCAGTTCACGAAACTAATTCAGAAGGAAGAAATCATGCCTGAGTCACCAAGAATAATTCTTCATTTATATGCTTGATTCAACGTTGAAGATCATGGGAATTAGTCCACCGGACACATCCTTTAGGGAGAAAATATTGACAATTGACAGCGAACGCATGGACCCACAGTTACCGCCGCTCGCGAGACGACAGCAAAACGGCGGTCTGACCGCAGTGTGGCACCGGGCGTACGAATGGGGCGTTTGCCGACCAATTTCGGCGGTTACATGTACGCAAGGTGAAACTAAGCCTTCAAAAGCACGCACCGATGGAACAACTGGGCGAAGACAGAGAGGAAGAGGTCAAGAGTAAGGCGGGTCGATCGGGCCGCCAACGCCTGCCGGAATGATCTGAAGTCAACAAGCCACGCGCTGATCGATCACCTTTGTCCCCAACGGTCACCACAAAAACGATTATGCAAAGTACAGAGGGGTCTAGCATGCCACTGGAAGAAAGCCTCTGGTTCCTGGATGCTACGCTCGTCCTCCAGGCTGAAAACCGCTTGTTCCGAGTGTTTCCCGGGATTTTGGGAGCGAAATCGCCTGTTTTTCAGGACATGTTGGCGTTTCCCCAGCCCGAGAACAGCGAAACGCTCGATGGGTGCTCACTTGTGCGCCTCACTGATTCGGCGGTCGATATGACTTTTTTTCTCAAGGCGATCTTTCACTATGAGTAAGCGAGCATCATTCCCGGTTCTACGAGAAAAGCTTGACGTTGACAATACCGTAGTTTTTTCGAGGCTTGGCCGACCAGAGCCGAATTCCCCGTCGTCGCGGGAATACTGCGCCTCAGCCAAAAGTACCAGGTCGATCCCCTCCGAAAGCGCGCCCTCGTCCATTTGTCGGAGCGTTGCCCAACGTCTTTGCAGAAGTGGGAAGAATATGACGAGTGGGAGTCGGAAGTATCCAACCTCGCAAGAGAAGTCTCTGCCGATTGGATCCTTCCTGCCGTGCTTGCTGCCTGCTGTTGGCTCGAGCTGCACGATCTCGTGTACGGGCTGCCCGCTGCTCACGGGCTTACCACCCGGATCATCCTCACACAGGCCGATATAGCCCTTTGCATGCGTGGTGCAGTCAAGTTGCATACCACCTGGACGACGACATTGTATGATTTCCTGTGGGTCCCCCGTGAGATTCCGGGTTGCATCTCCTTATCCCATCAGTGCTGGGAGCGACGAGTGGAGACTCGGCGAGCGGCCGAGGGATGGCGGTCTAGGAAGATACTTCCGCTTTATTTGTGGAACGAGGACGACTGGGAATCTCTGGGAGATGATGTTTGCCCTCCCTGCTTTCAGTTCATGCAGAAATCGTATGTGGTGGGTAGAGAAGAGTATTGGGAAGCTCTTCCAGAGATATTTGGCTTACCTGCGTGGATCACCCTGGAGGCAATGAGGGATGCAGCACTCAGGGACAACTAATTCGTACGTCAAATGTTCTTCTTCTTCGGCGCTGGTCGCTAATTGCACGAACGCTAAGTAATACTTGGAAGCTCCCTGTTTGATAAATTAATCCCCGACAATGACACTTCCGAAAATGTTATCGCGGGTAAAGTGTTTGCGGGAAAGATCACGATAACAGTCTACTTTCCAACATGCAGGCGTTCTGGATGAGCAGGAACTCGATTGAAATATGTCGAGCGCTGCTCAATGATTGTACGTTGCAACGTTGGACTGACCACCACCTCCTTTTCATCCCGCTCAAGGTAGGAGATTTGCCCCATTATTCTTCAATCTGTTCCCTCTGACTCTTTCTCGTTGTTACTTCCCGGAAGCACAAGCTTAATTACGCCGAGCATACTATGCAAACAAATTCCAGACAAATAAAGTTGGTTTCCTCCGGCCTCCATGCCGATGTGCGCTCGCTCTTCAATCCATTTGAGCTACGACCGTTACAGCGACCTGTTTCCGGTGCTGCATCCCCGTGAACACATGGGTCGATGCCAGGGCTCCGGTCCGATTCCCTGCCTTTAAGGAAGTCGCGAGATGCGAGAGTTTGGGGCGACGCTGTGTCTAAACGAGCGTCAGGATTCATGAGCCGTAGGTTTGACGGTGGGATCTCTTACCTTGCTTGAGTATGCACGGACCAAAATTCAATCAAGGCCCAGTGCGCCTCGAAGGTGGCCGGAATCCGGAATGGTTCATCCAGGAGTCTGGGGAGTAAGTACTGTGCGGCGCCAAAAAAAAGTCAGTCAGCTGCCGCTCCCCCTCGACCGATAACATTTTTTCTGCTGGTTTAATCCGCGGCTAAATGCATACCTTCATCATTTTTCAGGCTCCGCGGCCAGGCCGACTCTCAGCAGCCCACAGATTCCGAATTAGAAGAAGGTCCGTGCGGGCGATGCGGCACGTGGTGCTTTGGATTCTAACTCAACCAAACCCAGTGCGCTTCTTTTTTTCCCTTCCACCTTGCCAGCTTCAGCAATAACCATCCCTCGGCCTCTTCGGTATACGCCGTCATCCAGCTCGTCATTGTATCCGTCCGAATCCGCGAATCGGTCGCTCGCCGAATTCATCGAGCATTTTGACACCGTGGCGCTCGTATATGTCGACAATTCGCAGTCCAAGGAGGAAGCGGCTATCGCTGTATACGCGTGTTACGGATGCCCGAAGGAACGAGATCTGCTCAAGTCATGAGGGCGCTGTCGTCTGGTTCGCTACTGTTCCCAGTAAGTGAATCACAGTAAATACACCGACCTCTACAGCCGGCTGACGCCACGTAAGGAGTGCGCAAAGAGCGACTGGAAGTCTCACAAAAAGTTCTGCGGACGTGAAAGCTTCGACCCCGCGCTACCTATGCCAACGCCCGAGCCCTCGTCGTATTTTATCGGCTGCCACGCTCCTCTCGGTGGTTTCATACGCACGCCGGCTCTGTGGCGCCAGATCGAGTACCTGAGCAAACCGGATTCCTAGTTGCAGGATTACCACGTCCGTGGTTATCTTTCATTTACATTTTGATATTTCTGACATGAGTTACAGTTCAATATTGAGCCCAATCGTACTAGATCTTGCCGTATAGAAAATTCGACCCTCACGAGCTGGGCTGCCGGGGACTGAAGGGTCTCGAGATCGATGAGGTTTATCACGAGATTGCGTTGCGAACGAGGGAAATCATGGGAGTCGAGGGAGAGCTCATCATTATTGCGTTGGAAGACCTCCGTTACGGAACCTTTGAGGCCGACTGGGGTGCGTTGGACTCGAAGAGGAAGGAGGAGCTCCTGTTGGAAGGACTTTACCGCGGGGCGTGCGGTGCTCCGCGCGACAATAACCGGAACTTGTGCCCTGAAATGACTAACGGTCTCGCCAGCCACGGTGAATATAGCGACGTTGGATGCATATGGACGTCGATTGCATTTTCCCATCTCGACACCGTGCACTGATTCCGCGAAGCATAACCGTCCGCCCAAGCGTAAAACTGTGGTGAAGACTATCGATAGGATTCGAACGGAGCAGGACGGACGGACTTTTGCGGCGGCCATGGGTCTTCATGTCGACCAGTCGCAGTGGGAAGAAGAAGGATATGTTGCCATGTATGCGTGCGCCGTCTGCAACCACACGGGCAAGTCCCGCGCGTCGCTTAACCTATGTTCAAGTGCAAGCTTGCGCGCTACTGCTCGGCGTACGTTGGAGAATTTATTTTACCCGCTTCCGAACTCCGGGTTCAACACAGGCATCTGTAGTGAGTGTCAGAAGAAAGACTGGCCGGACCACAAAAAGTTCTGTGGCCAGGCTCGCTTCGATCCCGCCATGCATGTTTGCGCCAACACCATATGAGCCTGGAGTTTTCATCGGCTGCCCTGAGACCGTCGACGGTTTCGTTCGCACATTAGACTTGTGGCGTCAGATCAGTTACCTGAGCGAACCGGACTCGCAAACCCAAGATTACCACGTAAGTCATCCGCCTATTGCCTTATCTCATCAAAATTTCTAGTTCAATGTAGACGAGAAGAAACCCTCAACGACTGAATCGCAGTCCAACTCTACTCCGCCGCGCACTCGCTCTATCCGAATTCTGCACCCACCTGGAGGTACGACAAACCATACACATTTTCTGTGATTTTTTTCTCAACTCAGTTCAGCCCAATTAGTGTTCTTGGGTTGCCCGCCGCCGCGCTATGGCATGTGGCTCCCTAGCCGCGGTCAACATGATGTACAACATTATAAAGCACATGCACGCCTTTAATCTCGTCCATCTCACTCTCGCGCAAATCCAAGATCAATTCGAAACCGAGTATCGCGTCAAATTTACGAAGAGAGGTGTGGTTGGCGCCGGACCGTGGGCTTAGCCGACGCAGTGAGAAAGGACGAGGAGCTCGCTTATCAGCGGCAACGACTGGCTACTGCGACCTTTACGGAGGAGGGAGCCCGCCAACCCGGTGAGGAGCGCCGTCTGTGCGCGGCGGCTTTCTTTGCTTCAAGCTCCGCATTGGGGCCTCATTATCTTGTATTCACCCTGTCTTCCAATTGGTTACGCTACTAGCTTTGGTGTACTTGTAATATTCGCGCCGTGACACTCGGTATGGTAGAGCTATGATCCTCGCTTGGAGGACCAAAAGTTTCTGCTTAAGTATGGTGATGCGAAGCGCGAGTTTGGATACACGAGGTGTGTGCTAGGTTTATCTTTCAAGAGAAGGAAATCCGGCAAAACTCGACCATTTCACCCCAAGTAAAGGACGAGGGAACTATACACCGAATATTCATATCACTCACTGGCGATCTTGAATTGGGACTCTACTGAGCTGGAGATCTTCCTCAGTCACACAAAAGGTACCCACGCGTCTAATTCAGTGCGCGGTGTAGAGGCTGAGGAAGCACACTAACAACCCAAATACGTCTCCGAGATCCCCGCGCAACTCATCAAGCTCAGCACACATATATATATATTTACGGCCTTGTCACTGCCAGAAGTTGTCAGAATCATTCAATGGTTGAGTCTGCTGGAAGGGGATTTCGCTGAATGCAATTTATCTCCTCGTTGATGTATCACATCTAACGGAAATAATTCATCAGATCCAGTGTCTTCTCAAGGGCTTTTAGATGTATCATTTGTATGTGGCAAAGAGCGTAGCCTAATAGAAGACTACTACGATGGACAGTGAAAAATGTTTGCAGGAAATTTGACAGCCCTATCGGAGATCTCCTCGCGACGTCAAAGGCTAACACATGGAGAAATAGCATGGCCAATGAACCCCAATAGACCCCAGTTGGGAGTTTCCCGTCAATCTAGGCCCGGACGAACGCCCGACTCGAGGTTGAATGCTGGCTGAAATATGTATACCCTGGGAACTGAAAGTTCGAGGTAAGCGCGATCTGTGCCAAAGCAGCAAAGGTGGATGTGAGTCTGAAACGAGTTCGGGTCTCGTTGATGGGCAAAAGCTATACAAAATTGCTGTTGATTATTGCCGAGCGGCTTGATTCTAGAATGCCGAGCGGCTTGATTGTGATCAGCTCAGTGCGCGGATTACCTAAGGCTGTTCGCCGTAACCGTGGCCACGGTTTCTGACGACAGATAGCGGACGTGGGCTTCCTGGATGCACCTGGTCCCACTCAAGCGACAAAATGTCGCCCATGACCCAACATTGAACTGGCAACAAATAACTCCCCGAACTTTTAGATGCCTCGGTCTGGTTTCCCAACCCAGCTGATACCCAATGCTTCGCAATGCGACAGCCTCATTTTTCAACCTCGTATATATTCGTTGCACCTACACAAATGACTCTCCGAGTCCCCGCCTAGCATTCCACAACCAATTAATCCATGCATAGACTCTGGATACAGCAGCAAAGTCTTCTCCCGTATTTCCCTACCAACTCGGACACTCTCGAAATGTTCTAGGTGGTCTTCCAACTGCGGGCGCAAGCTTCTAAACAGAGACGTGGTTGATGATGGTCATCAAAAACTAATAATGTACTTTACAGCTTGCTATGATGCGCTGCCGCAGTGACTCGGAGTCTTAAATTGCTTAAGTAAAAGCCCACGGCTCGGCCAGATCTTCCCTCCTCTCTTTTCCAATGGATACGACCCACGACCCGTCCTCCCAGCTCTTTGGCTCGACCGGAGACCAATACGTTGGCTACACACTCGCGGACAGGGCGATGGATGGCTTCCTCCCCCTGCCGCACTTCGACCACGGAACTCGACCGCGGCATGGCTCCTTCGACTCCCAGATAGCTCAGATACGCCTCAGCCAATTTTCCTTCCCTTCATATAATTCCGCTACCACCGAGAACGAATTCATGTCGTCTGGTTCGGATCTGCGCCGTCCACGGTCGAACGCCACACTCCTTACTCACATTCGGTCGCACTCGGAGGATATCTACTCCAGAATGCACCCGTTTTCGAACAAACATGGCTCCGACAGCGACTCCAGGTACTTCGACGGACAACTTTTGTCTGCTCCTGGCGAAGATTTACCCTCGATGAGCGGGTACCGGCGCTACTCTGTAGGGGCATCGTCGGAAGCTTCGATCTATAGCGGGGCCGGCAGCGACTCTCAGTACAGCCCATACACAAGCCCAAGCGTCTCGCCACAGGTCCATTCCACCGAGTTGCCGGAGGACAGTGGCGTTTATGGGTCTGTCGCAGTCCCAAAACCCAGCGTCACGAGCGAGCGCACAAAGGAGGCGTCCAACACGCGTCGGAAGCAGCCGGCAAGACACAGCTGCCCCGTCCCTGGATGTGGGAGCACATTTACGCGAAGGATCAACTTGAAGGGTCACCTCCGGTCGCACAATAACGAGCGTCCGTTTGCGTGCACGTGGGCTGGGTGCGACAAGGCCTTTGCGCGGCAGCATGATTGCAGGCGCCACGAGCAGCGACATGCGCAGTACCGCGAGTTTACGTGTGAGGTGTGCAACAAGCAGTTTGCGCGCATGGATGCCTTGAGCCGGCATTGTGAGTGTCTCGTCTTCTGGGGCGCATTTGCTGAGAGTCGGAACCCTTGTACAGTGCGCTCAGATCTTGGGATTGAGTGTCAGCAGGTTGTCGAGGCGAATCGGCGCCTGACCGACTTCCCAACGCGGTCCATCCCTGAGGACACTGGTGGAGAATGGGTCCACGCCGAAATGTTCCGAGCACCGCGGTCGGAGCACCCCACGACGACAACGGCAATCGAGGGCTTAAGTCTCTGGACTTCAAGTTATTCCGGAAGCGTCACCCTTTAACCGCCACCCTCATGCAGCTCGTTGAAATGGACCACACGAAGTGATGAACTCAATGACATTAGAACGCCAAGGAGAGTAGTGTACACAGAAATAACTAGTGGGTTTCTACAATACACGAATAAAGCCTTTCGTATTACAACTCCTGTTTACCCGGGTTCTCGAATTTCGGCCAGGTGCACACTGGCCAAGGACCGGATAGTCACATCCGACTCGGTTGATTATTTTTCACAATGTGTTGACGCCGTCCGCATTGTGACCATCGGAAGTGTTGAACACGAACACAGAAATCAGAGAAAATAGGAGTGGGGTTAATGTCGAATTTTTTTTCCAGCAGACATTGGTGAGGATGCGGAAATCTAACGGACTGAGCGTCATTTAAGTTCAACTGCTAGGAAAGCCGTCGCAAACGCATCTACCAGGCGGCCTTCACCCCCGTCGGAGAATTTGGGACCATCCAGGCGAACTTCAAGGACTACCGAGTTGACTCGCAAAAAGGGGGCGTGTAGCTCGCCAGCATGATTCCGCAATGACTCCACCATGTCCGCGACAGCTGTTCTATTTAAGTCGTCGGTGGTCCTCCGGATTATCAACTTTGGACTTTTCGGCAGGGCGATTGGCGGAGACGAACCAGAGTTGTATGTGAATACCCTGGATAGGGCATCAGTAATGCAGTACAGTATTTCAAGTTTTTTGAAGTTGAGCTAGAGCCGAAGGAAGGAAATGAGGTCATCGAGGGTGACGAAAAGGTCGGAGAGAATGAGGCTTTTTCAATTGAAAATGGGAGCGAGAATGTAGTTGCAGTAGGATGGGCTTGTCGACGTAAGCTTTGAGATAGGGAGTTCCCAATCCGGGGAATATGAACGAGCGAACGAATGCACATTGAAGTGAACGTAAGTTGTCGAGTGTGGGAGGGTGTCGTTCAAGGCTTGCTCGGAACTTCAGTGGGGGAGCAAGTCAGGCTAAACAGCGACCAAAAGGTTGAAAGTTGAAACCACTTTTACCTCGACTTTCACGTCCATTCTGCACAGCAAGTATAAGCTCTGGCACAAAATTGAACAACCCCGGGTTCCAGTGATCCACAACGGAACGTCGAAAACAGATTTACCATCGCGCTAGACTCACCGTCGTTCTCCACGAAGTGAACGGTACATTGTAAGGATCTGTACCCACAAATCATGATCTCAAGCGCAATGGACATCCCCAAGTACGGCCATGCCGGTCGTTTTCAGATGGGTGCAAGCGCGGCCAGAAATGGTCTTCGTCGACTTGGGCCGGGAACCATGAAATTGAGCGAACCAGTTGGTATATCTAATTTGTTCTACGTTCCTTCAAAGCAGTAATATCAGCTGAGTGCAGAACAAAAACTTGAGAATTTATGCTCACCCCACGGCGTGGAGGTTTGTCAACGAGGAAAGTAGGGGCACGGGCTGCGTGCTTGAGACGATGCTCAACCTCGGCCGCGAACTTTGCTCCACGAAGACAAAGCGCCACCAAATTAATCGCGGGAAATGGGGCCTGCTTGTCGCCCCTGTGGGCGGACAGTGATTCCACCATGTCCGCGACGACTGTGCCATCCAGGTCATTGGCAAACCCATTTATGGTCACTCTCCGCAGGTCCGGCATCGCGATAGATGGGCGGGAGCCCGGGATATAGGTGAAGGCACGGAATAGGGAGTCGGTGACGCCATCGCATTTAGCTAGGTACAGCGTTTGCAAGGTGGGCAACAGGCGAAGGAACGAAATGAGATCGTCGCAGCTGATTGGAAGGGTATTGAACATGAGGGATTCCAATTTGAATTGCGAGCGGGAGAGAAGCTGTAAGAATGTGGGTCCTTCCCAATGAACGTCGTTGACGAACAGCCTTTGTAAAGCGGGTAAGGTGAAGGAGTGAACGAACGCAGGTGACGGCCCGCCGGTGCCGGAGAAGTCAAGCGAATGCAAGATGGTGAGTGTGGAGGGAGGGGAAGCATGCTCAATCTCCAGGCAATTGATGCTCTCGAACGAACACGTCTCTAGCCCTGTGCAACGACGGAGGATGTTGCGAGCGACGAGGGCGTCAATGGGCATGTCAAGGGTCAGCGAAATCAGCTGCGACCAAGGGAATAGGGAAGCACTGATATCCGAAGATATATAGTCACTGTAGAGATCGATCATCTGCAGGCACGGTGCATCTTGGAAGGCGCTGAGAATGTCGGCGAGACCCGGATCTTTTTCGTCGAATTCCGTTTCGTCCGTCGCCACCGTAGTTTCAACAGTAAGAGATTTCAGGATGGGAAACCGTCTGGTTTCGACGGTGAGAGTCGGTAGATCCCGGCTGCATACCAGATAAAGATGCATTTGCTCCAGCCTGGTGTGAAATTCGAAAATGGGCGCAAGATTGAGCCGGTTGTCACCGTGTGGTGTAGATAGTTCCATGGTAAGCGGAAGCGCCCCGGACCGCTCAACAAGTACCCGAATGAACGGTAACAAGCGCTCCGTGACGGTGGCGTCATCAAGAAGACAGACATAATCCCAGAGTCGAGGGGTATTCTGCGAAACGCTGCGCCAAAGGGAAGATACATGTCCCAACAAAAGCGGGGGGGCCCGGACGTTAGTGATAGAACGGCTTTGTGCCGTCCAGTTCATCTTGCAACACCATTGAAATATTTCTCCTAGGACTTCCGGGGGAACACGGCGAATTGGAGCGAGCACGCGCTTCAAAGCAGACAACGAGTTCACGCGACGCCGTTTCTGAGATCTCAGCTCGGAGAGGACGAGCGAGAGTTTCAAAATGGTATCATCCAACTGGGAAAGCTCCTTTCGACCAAGATCAAGCAAGGTTTCGACCTCGCGGATCTGCCCATCCGTCGGTGGATCGTTGTGAGAAAGTAGATGCCTAAGATCCGGATGCATGCTGTGAAACCGTCAGATCCACTCGGAATAATAACAGGGATAACACTACACCAGTGAGTATAACTGAGTTCGTTTGAACCAAAGGACAGGGACACTGCCTAAGCTCGCAAGACGCTGAGTACTTGCAAACGTGGTGGGAGCAGCTGCGAGGTGTTACTGATCGATCGATGGCATCACTAATAGGGATCGGCACCGTACCGTATACGGTTACGACCGTAAGACTTACGGTCACTTACGGGTGCCGACCGGCCCGTAACCGTAACCGTAAGGCTGTTCTCCAAGGCTCTTACGGTACGGTACGGTATATTTTACGGTCTTTACGGTTATTTACGACCGTAAATGTAAAATAAATTGAGAAACTACTTCAAACTAGCGCCTAGTCGACCACACTCGCTCGGAGAGCATCCTTGGCGGTCTTACGTCGGAGGCGGAGGCGGTGTTTGAGCACCATTAAGGTGCGGACGAGTCTCCGACCATTGTGAACTGAAGGGCGGTCAGTACAAAATTACTCCTGCTCAACTGACAACGCACCTTTTTTAACCCGTTCGCGGGCAAAGGCAGACATGAGATAGTAGGTTTGAAGGATGGTTGGGAGGTAGTAAAGAACTCATTTATAGAAGTTTATAGACCAAGGATTTGCGGAGTGGTATCCACTGGTTTGATTGAGTATTGCAAGGTATTATTGATAAATTATCCCGCTAATCTAAGGTGTTGAGAACTGAATAGTCAACATGCTTGAGTGCTGCTGATGCGTCGGGGGCGTGGTCAACGCGTCAGAGATTGAACACGCTGAGTGGGTGGTGAGTGCAAGCGCGTATGGGACGCCAATCAGTGATTGCCAGGGTGTCGACGCGTCATCCTCGGCTTCGGGTGTGTGTCAACGCCGTGGAAATCGAAGAATCTAATCGAAAAAATTTTGGTGGATTTACGGTCCGTATCGACCCGTATACGGCCGTATTCTTACGGGCACTTACGGTTTACGGACGGTGGTCAACCGTAACCGTAAATAATCGACCGAGAGGCCATGCGGTACGGTTTTGGGACCCGTAAACCCGTAACCGTATACGGTAACTTACGGATACGTTGCCGATCCCTAATCACTAACGGGAACAGCCGCCAGCTCTCGTTTACCGTACATGTTACGGCGGCGTTTGATTTTGATTTTGCTTGTGAATTTCTAGTTACTACATGTGGCCAGGTAGGCGAAGGTAGCAGCAGTTCGTATTGGGGGTTCGGGAGGTATCGTAGATAAGCATTTTGAATGACTTCTGGTTTTATTTGGACGGGACAGTTTTTGCTTTGCCTGTCTCGAACCTCAGACTTTCGCTCTCTTTTTGTGGGAGAGACTCTTGCATCTCCCGAAAGTGGGGTTATCCCTTCCGGTTATCCTTTTCGTATATCAAGTCTGTATTGCAACCCGGCGTAAAAAAATTCAGCCGTCGAATACCACGCAGTGTGTTTTCTTCCAAAAGATAGAGTTTAAATAAATTGGTAAAGGACCAATTCGCCATGCGAGTCTGCCAGGTCATTTTGCGCCATTTATCTGTTCTTTCATGCAACGTATTGGTTTGGTCATTTCCGCCACCTTTGTTTACCATCGATTTGTTTTTCACGCGTCCATTGTTCACATGCCACATATGTACCATCCTTCGGCCCGCTTCCAAGAACATAGTCCAAGGTCCATAACACCCCTACCGCCAGACAATGAACTCGTCTCATCAGATAATGCCCAGCCTCAGGCTTTCACCGTTTTCAGAAGTTCAATCCGAAAGTATTCCATGACAATAGAATTTGCTTGACCCAACAGTCTAATTTACTGGTTGAAATTGTCTACCGGCGCCTCAGGCTCCACCACTTTCCAGATCTCGTCGATCGTGGCCTTGGCCTTCTCGCCCACAGAGCCGTGTCGGAGCCACGCCGCCGTGTCCGGAATCTGGGAATGCTTGCTCGCACCAAAGATAATGGCGTCGCCATGTTTAGCATCGACGGCCGAATCGAACGCAACCCAGCGGTATGCCAGCTCTGCCTTACTGCACCCCGCCTCCTTCGCCGCCTCCTCCCACAAATCCAACGCCTTGTAATACGCCGGCTTATTGTACAGCCCGTTATACACCTTCTCGAGCGCAAAGCCCTCGGTGAACCGCCCGGCGTCCTTGCGCTCGCGCAACTGCGTGGAGGTCTTGGTGAGCAGTCCACCAGCGATGGG
This sequence comes from Mycena alexandri, assembly GCA_029233265.1. Classification (NCBI taxonomy): domain Eukaryota; kingdom Fungi; phylum Basidiomycota; class Agaricomycetes; order Agaricales; family Mycenaceae; genus Mycena; species Mycena alexandri. The sequence goes on along the minus strand of JARJCM010000316.1, from coordinate 35,537 downwards.
GCTGTACACATAGAGTGCAATCCCCAGCTTGCGCAGCAACGGGAAGAGGAGCTCCTCGTTCTTGCGCGCGACGGCACTGTAGTTAGCCTGGTACACGGTGGGCAGCGGATACCCCTTTTCCTTGCAGATGTCGTAGACGCGCTGCACGTCGGCCGCGGTGAAGTTGCTCAACCCGAAGCGCTTGAAGTAACCGGCCTCGTAGGCGGCGTTGATGCCAAGCAGTTGATCCTCCAACGGGACGGACGCGTCGGGTGCGTGAATGTAAAAAACATCGAGCTGCGTGTTCATCAATCAAGGGTATTGGGGGGGGGCACCAAGACATACCTTGTCAACTCCCGTCAACTCAACGCTCTTCTTCGCATGCTGGGGGATGGTCTCGCTCGTGCTGCTGCCCGGAATAAACCCGCCTGTTGTCTTGGTGTCGATGGTGAAGCGCTTGCCCGCACCCGTCTTGCCGATCCACTCCTCGGAGGGTCCGTAGAGACGCGCGGTATCGATGGTGTCGATCCCAGCTTCCTCGAGTAGTTTGTACACCTGCTCGATACTCGCCTCGTCGCTGAAGTACCCAGCGGGGCCGATCGGGGCGCCTCCGAAAACGAGTTTGACGGTGGGGGTGCTCATGGTGTGAGATGTGGAGGATTTGTTGGTCGAAGGCAGAGTCCAGACGTATTTATGGTGCTCGCTATCGTCACCACATCACGAATTTGCCTCATGTGATCGGCACCATATCCCACGCGGCCTGATTCGCACTTCGCTAAAACTTTGAACCTGCAGATCCGTGTCCTAATGGAGCGAAATGATCTGGTGCGCGTTTGCTCAGCAAGAATCCTGCTGGAGGCCAGGGGGAATTCTGCCTGTGGATCACAGGATCTGATCTCATCTGAAGCTTGTCCGAGGCCGGTGAGACATGGTTGCAACCTGGGTTGAATGCAAACAACTTGTATAGCTCTGAACCACCCTCCATCAAGTTACCGTTTAGCCGTTTAACTTTAAATTTACCGTTTAGTTTAAACGGCTAAACGGTAAATAACGGTTAAACGGTTGAATGTATATTCTTTCCAGAGTTTCGCAACACGGATCACTATGACGTGTTGGCTACGGTAGCACTGGGCCGCCGCGGCCCAATTACTACTCTCGCTTTGTACAAATTCTACCCGGTGTCAGCAGAAACCGTATAAATCTGTGACCCAGTGTGACGGGACGCGACTGACTTTGCTCAATCCATTGGCGTGGTGGAAGGTATTTCCTTCACATCAACTACGGAAATCTGAGCCAACCCAACTATTCCAGGCTCACGAGCGCGATTTTCCTATCATCGCCGCCATAGCGCGGGACTTCTTTGCGATTCCGGGCACAAGTCTGTCGGTTGAGCGGCTTTTCTCAAAATCACGGCACTTGGGTCGTGAAACACGCTCGTCGATGCACACGGACATCATCATGCGGGTGATGCTCACAAAGATGTGGATATGGGCCGGGTATCAGGCTCTAGTGTTACTTGTAGATAGGCTTGTGCGCGCCGAAAAAAAAAAAAACGGTTTTAAACGGTTTATAGACCGTTTCCGTTTATTTACCGAAATCTGTAAACGGTAAATAAACGGTTGGAGCCCTAGACTTTCAGGATAGGGACAAGAAATATCTCAAATGCCAAAAAGGATGGCTCTTTTGAGGTTCAAACCCAGCACTGCTCAACCTTGGATTAGGTGATTGAACTCGATAAGCGGAGCAACCGCCACGAACCCGCCGAATACAAGCGACCGTCGCTTATTTTTTTCATAAGCCGTGGCTGATGCCCCCTGTGTGATGTTCCGCCTACACAGATCGTCCTATGGTGGGGTGGTGGATCAACCTATGGCCAGCAAAATTCAACCTATGGCTGGCTCAATGTATCCTAACTCTGCTTTTGTTAAACAGGTTGAAAATAAACATGTCCCGCCCCCCCTCGGACCGTCAGGCAAATTCTGATCGATTCTCGTTGTTTGCGGCTGCCCAATGCCAACTTCCAAGTACATAAGGGAGTGCTCTAGGTCCCCAACCACGACCACGACCACTCGGGGACTCTCTGGTCCCCATATAGACTCATATTCCTTATGTCTAGGATCAGTTGCTAGGCGAAACTCACGCAGACGCAGTTGAACGTGTGAATGATAATTACTTCCGGATCCCGCCTTGTTGGGGCTGTGCCTGGCTGTGCGTGGGATTCGACGGTCGACGTCAGAGGTGGATCTTTATCTCTCCACAGCTTACCATTAACGTCAACCGACGAGCTCTCGCGGCTATTTGTGCGCATTTTTCTGGGTTTTATCTTCCCTTCCGCACGCCATCCATATTACAGGAATGCTTAACCTTCCGCCGGAGCTAATGGACACCATATTCTCACTTCTCAGGCCAGAGGACCTCGTCACGCTCATGCACACTTCCAGTGCCATTCGGCAACGAGCCCTTCTCCAGTTACTATCGCACTACAATGTCGGGACATCTCAAATCACTTCAGGCACAATATCTCTTCCACAGAGAGCGTGCTTCCTTGTCCCCATAATTTATAACATCCATCCCATCCAGAAACTTCGATTCACCAGCACGCAGCGATCACTGGGGGTGATCTCAGAGATCCTCGCTACCCTGCCTCCAATTCCAGATGTCTTGGTGTACGGTGCAATTCAAAAGGAAGAGGCCGCTGGGGTGGCCAAATTAATTGCAGTCTTGTCGCGGGACGGCAAAGACCCGGTTATAATTGCTGGACGTCGAACATTATTCATCTCGCATCCTCGCCGCGCCCCACCCCTCCGTTCCCGACTGTGGCACCTTGGCCGTCCACACCTTTCGGCGATAAGCATTATTCTCTTCATCTGGTTCATCGGCCCAATTCTCTCCGCCATCCTGGTTGTTGTCGTTGTCGACGTCTGCATTCTTATCGCCTGGCTTTGCCGCCGTCTATTTGGCCCGCCATGGGATCAGACAGTCCGCATTGCGGCCGACTTGGGCTCAATGTGGGGCACGTCGATGCGCACTCAAAGGGTAGCCGTCCCTGGCGCCAACAATCAGTTCACTTTGGTCACATTCTCTGCCCATCTAGTCTCATCGATGACCATCCCACGCCTCCCCACCCTCTCCCGCGCACATTGCGTCGCCCTTCTCACCACCTTGGATCTCGGGGACAACCTCACCGCGCTCATGATCAGTGCGAACTGTAACTTCGGACTTGCCGAGCTCCTGGTCTTCCTCCATCGCCACCAATATCTCGGCACGGTGACTCTGAGTCCCGGTGCAATCTCTGCCACCGCCGTTGCACTGGACCCTCAGCTCCAGGCATATTCTGGGCGTATCCGTTGTCTCAGCGCTCCCGCAGCCTACATTCCACTCATCCTGCCCCATCTGGAGCGCTGGGTCGCGAATTTGAACATCAGTTCAACAACAGATCTCTTGGAGCTGACACGGGCCTTTGACGCTATCGCTGCGCTTCCGGCAGATGCAGCACTTTCCAACTTAACCCTCCATCTCTGGAAGTCACGGCTGGGCTCCCGCAGGTTACCTTGGCGAGTGGACCGCGATGTGGAGGCCGAAGCGCCCCTCCGCAACATTACTCGGCTTCATCTGTATGTGCACTTTAAATACCGCGTGACGGATACGCAGAGGATCTCGCGCTGGTTGATGCGCTTCCCTGACTTGGTGATGCTGGAGCTGCATTGCGGCAAGTCGGTGCCCGTATTAGTGCAGGCGGAGCTGGCAGAGTCCATTGCAGGAGGTCGAGCAGGGCCGTGGGATGGTGTACAATTCCGACCCTAGGAACGATCCACATCTTCTAAGATATGCCAAAAAGCACTCGTCCGGGTCCTCACAGATCTAGACGAGCTCTGTCCAGAATTAATGAACTCACGGATTTGCCAGAACCACTACTGGTTAATCATTCGAATTTCAGTTTTCTGCCCTCAGCGATTACTCCTTTGGTTGAGTTTTAAGGAGGGGGAAAGATTCGGCGAGCGATCCCCGGCCGATGCGGAACGGCTTTCCGTTCTCTCCTCTCACCACAATGGTTACTATCAATAGCCTACCTTTGCAAAAACGTCTAGCGTTGCAAAATAAAGTTAAATTCATTTGCGACCCCATTTCGTCCTCAATTTATTCCAAATAAAATGTCGGAAGACTCTCCTGCTTCCCCTGTGTCGATTGAGATGAGTTGTAGTGCAAGAAGACCCCAGGAAAGCTCAATGTAAAATCAAACTTCTTTTTTTAATTTTATTTTACAAAACTATGTAATTTTGATGGCCACCTCGGGAGTCTCGTCATGGCTTCAATTCAAGCCCAAACGTTCTGCTACTTTGCAGGCCGCAAGTTTCTACTTTAAGGGTGCTACTGGTAGATGCCGGACAAAATCCGACGAAATTGAGGGTACAATTACCATCGAAAACTTTTTGCAAAGGTAGGCAAAGCATTTAAACGCTGTGCCAAGTCTCTTGATTTCATCGACAACTCGCTCTGTATGAAATCTCATGATGAAGAACTCATCGCCTACTTATATCATGAAACTTTTCTATTTTTTTCTTCCAGAGTCTGACTGCGGAGACTAACAACTCACCTTGCGACAGACCTGGGAGCGACTCTCGGAGCCCCTGCACAAGCCCAAGCGTCTCGCCACAGGTTCACTCCACCGATTTGCAAGAGGAGGGCAGAAGTTTGCCTGCCGCAGTCGCGAACCCCAACGTCACGAGCGAGCACACCAAACTCAGGTAGTGCTGGTCACAATATGATATGAATACGATTTGCCGTATCATATTCTATTCATATTGTCACCTTGCTTGTCGAGGTCTCTCCAGCCTCATAATTGTTGGAATATGGTAGAATGTGCGAGCAACGGAGCTCGGCAAACCGTGGGAATGAGATCACTAAGCATCGCCGGGATGACCAATGCGCCCCCGAGGTGAGTTGGAATAGTATAAAAGCCGTAGAATTACTGTGCCTACCTTAGCCGCTTGTAACCCACCTGTCCTCTTTACCACAGGGCAATGACCCAATTTCTACAATAATGGCATCACTTTTGCCAAACCCGGTGATCCTAAACGAGTTCTAGATCCGGTCTGGGTCTACTTTTACTTAAATTTACCCAACATCTACCTCTTCTTTACCTAAACTGGAATTCAACGCTAATTCAGGACTCAATGTTCAATGTTCCAACCAAAATGAGAATTCTTCAAAAAGCCATTGGGCTCGCGCAGAAGAGCTTTCAAAGCACTCAGTACTCAATTCCGGAGGCGCTGCTGCTGAGGGCTGAACTTTTGAGCAAGCAAGGTCTGTTCCGACAGAGTCGGGGCTTCCTAGTAATTCACCGTATTCATATTCAGATGGCTGAATATGAATACAATATGGATATATTTAAATATATTCAAGGTCACCAACTTTGACCAGAAGCAAGTTTCAAGGAGAGATGGTGGACAACTAAAGCATTTGAACACCACCCCGCCCCATTCTGGACTCTCAGAAAGCACGTACTCACCGGAATCTCATGCGTGGTCAATTCAACCTCGGTTAAACTTCACATCAAAAATGATCGATGCCACCAGTGTGGTTCAAAGTCAACCAGAACTCATTACACACCCAATAAGGCAAAATCTCCCCATATGGGAAAAGTGTATCCAAATGTATATAATTCAGAACAACAAAAAAAAAATGAATTTGAAGTCTTTTGGCTGTGGCGGAAAGAGGCAACTGAGTTACTGTAAATCCAAGGCACTTTTCATTGTTTTCAATGGTGGTGAGTTTGTTGTAAATCTGCACGAGCTGAAATGGTGCGTGAAATAATCACTTTCAGTTGTGCTTTCACCTGCATTGTCTCTCTTTTCTTTCAGCGGAAGTCAGCTGAAAGAAAGGAAACAAACAACAGACTTCCTTTCTTTTCAGCTGACTTCCGGTGAAACAAAAGAAATCCAATGCAGGTGAAAGCATCACTGAAAAAAATTCTTTCAGACACCCTTTCAGCTCAGGTTGATTTACAACAAATTCAAAAGCCACTGAAAGTGCTTCTGATTTACAGTACTTCAGTTGGCTCTTTCTGCTTTACACTGGTTGAAGATTTCAAGTTTTTCGGTGAAGACACTAGTAAAAAATGTTTTGAAGTTTACACCATTCTTTCCAGGAAAAATCAAGTGAAAAACTTGAAGCTTTCTGGTGACTTTTTTGAATCTTGTGGATTCCTTTTGAAAAAAGTGGTGAATTTGTTTTGGAGTTCAAATAATTCACACACAAGTTCTAAGTTTTTCACTCAATTTTTGCTGGAGAGATTAGTGTGAACTTCAAAACATTTTTCACCAGTTTTTTTACCGACAAACTTGAAATCATCAAGCAGTGTTAGCTAAAAGACTTTGATTTCTTTTTGTAATTTTTGCTACTGATTTATTTAGATTTGGATACCTTTTTCCCATATGGGGAGATTTTGCCTTATTGGGTGTGTTAGTCAAGAATATATGTCCAAGTTCGGAAAATTCTAGCCTCCTAATAAGATCTTCGAGTGCTTTGCACCTGAATTCTGTTCTTTTGCCTGATAAAATGACACCGCTTCCATACTCAGATATACAGTTGCGGCGGAATCAATTTACTTGCCTTTTTAGGGAATTGCGATCAATTTCGACCTGAAAGGTGTGAATCGGCATGTTTCCAATGCAAGAAATCTCTGGCTGAGGTCTTGGGAGCCTAATCTACCCTCTGGGGCACATATATCCCGAGTGAATTGAAGCTGGCCAGCAATTTCACCACCACCACAGCCGTGGAATGATTTGCCCCAAGATTGGTGCAACGTGATGGGTTGCCTGTCGTATAAATCCATACATACTGACTGTATACTCCCCCTCTACCTCTGAGAATTTTCTTCTGATTTTAGCGCTCAAGCACAGCGCACACAGCGGGAATTGATTGCAATTTCCTTAAAAGGCAAGTAAATTGATTCCGCCGCAACTGTATTCAGATACGCCGCATCCGTATCATATCATATCCATATCGTATTCACCCCTTTTGGAGCGTATTGTATCCACCCGTATTTGAATATATTCAAAATTTAATTTTTCATATCATATTTTTGGCCAGCACTACACCAAAGAAGTGTCCAGGATGCCTCGGCACACACCGGAAACAGGAGCCTGGGGCGGTTTATGAGTCTATTCCTCAACCTGCCGCCCCTTACTTCCTTTCTCTCAGTCTTCCTCGGAGTCCTCCACGGTGGTTCCCACCCATAGCGCCGGGCCGCGCTCCCCGGACTTTCCGCCACCTACCAAACCTGGTTCAGACCACCAATGTTTTTCATGTTTGAAGTATACCATAGTTCCCCAAGCTATCTAACATGCTATAAAGGCTTCAAATGGACCTGCGTAAATCTCACCCAGACCCGTTTCACTATGGCGGTCACTTTGCACATTTATTATTCCGGGTTTTTTCCCACTTTTCACCGGGTTTCAACTTCCCATACTTTTTTTTTGAGGGTGTTTCCATTCTGCTATTCTTTTCTTCCCATTGACACAGATTAGGATTGTTTTCATGTGCTGGAATAACAACCTTATGAACAAGACATAGGGAGGACAGCGGTTTGAACCCTGCCGCTATATTGGGGTTAATCACCCTTGATGGCCGAAGTTGATCACATACCGCGGCGGTCGGTTGTAAGCTCCTCAGTCACAGCAAGCATGCCTTGGGTGTTCTGGTGGGTTTTAACGTACACTTGATAGCATCCCCCTGCAGGGGGTTTGAAGTTGAGAGTCAATGTGCACTTGGCATATCCGGCGGTCAACACCATCAACGCCGGCTGGTCGGCTTGCACAGCCACTGTACCAGAATAAACCTGAAGCCCTTCCTTCGCTAAAGAAAGTCGAACGCAATGAGGAAGAAACCTCAGTCGCACCATCTAGAAAAAAGTTCCCTAGATTCAAAAAAAAAAAAGGGACATGAGAAGAAAAACAAGTATGAGACACCGGAAACATAAAAAAAAAGTGGCGAAAAGTGGGAAAAAAAGTCCAGAATAATAAATGTGCAATGTGACCGCCATATTTCACGACCATTGAACTCGGGTGGGATTATTATCTCAGCACTTCCTGAAGTGAATACACTGGTTGAAATATTCAAATTTTTCGGCGGAATTTTTGGTGAAAAATGTTGTTTATTGTTCAGTCAAGTTTTCACCGAGAAAGGTACTGAAAGTCTCAAAACATATTCACTACTTTTTCAGCCCAAGGTGGAAAACTTGAAAGAAAGTTCAAAAGTGGTGAAAAAGGTTTGAATCTTTTGCAATCTTTTTCAATTAAAAAAAAGCTTGAAAGTTGGACATTTTTCACCAAATTTAGCAGCGGATAACTTGAAATGCTCAACCATTGATAGGACTTATAGTGTGACAATGTTTGTTCAGCCTTCGCCAGGCCGCGAAGGGTTTCAAACCTCTCTCACATCCGCGTGGGGAAAGGATGCCGACTTGATGACTTCAGGAAAAACAGATGTTGCTGGTTCGTGAAAGAATATCCAGTGTTGATTCCGCAGTTTATTGGAGACCAACTCTGAAAATAACAGATGATGAGCGTAAGGACATCTTTTATGTACATGATATGAATGTTAGTTTACCATGAACAAGTCCGGAGCTCAAAGAATCGCCATGGCATTCGGTGGGCTCGCAATCCCCCCAACCACATTAAGATTTTGCAACGTAAAGAAAAAAGAGTATCGCTGGAGCTCGTGGCATGCCGCAGCCAGGGTTTCGAGGTCCAGGAACTCGACTGCAGCGACGTATATCAGCTTCGCACTCACGCACAATGCGAACTTGACATACCAATACTCTGCCCCCATCCGCCAATGAACACTTGGTGCAACGAGCGCGGTACGGGGCTCTCGATCGGCCCTTCATCGAACGGTGCGCTTTCGAAGGTGGGATTGTCGCTCCCCACCAGTGAGAGCTTCTTGTCCCAGAGCCAGCGCAACGTGGCATCGGACGCCTCCACGCCGACCCATTGCATATCGGCTCCCTGACGGAACGGTAAAAGATCTTGCTCGTGCACGGACAGGGCTTGATATTGCTTGGTGAAGCCTGTGCGTATGACGAGGAAGTCACCTGGCTTGGCGAACAATGCTGGATCGAGACCCTGCCATTCTGCGACGGCGTCGAGGTCCGTAGTGGTGATTATAACCGTCTGTGAGGAGAGTCAGGGAATTAGTATGACAGGGTGAAGTATAACACACGGCGAAGGCGTCGAAACTAGCTTTCTTGGATTCCATCCACCCTGCCCAGTCGAGGAGGATCCCACGGCCCGTGATACCCTTTTGGGCTGCATCTGCGATTTTTAATTCAGGGTGGAGGAATGTAAGGGGGAAAATGAGACGGACTTTGGATACCCAAAGTAGAGGACCCGCCAGGCGCCACAATGTCGTTGAAGGTGAGCAAATCATTATAAAATCTGTGCGCCATCCATCAGCGCCACGCCCCATCTAAGCCGGATCGCGGGTGACCCACTGATATGACGACTGAGAAAAATTTGTCGAGTACGGGAAATGTCGCAGGCCATCGTACTGGGTGGATATCTGAGTATTCAACGTGAGGACGTCATCCTGATAGCCTTTCTAAAGTTCGGTGCCTTTTTCAACCATCAACTGAAGAAATCTCACCCGCCTGAGGCTCGATATCGTGGATTAATGGGTGCCTCAGAGGGTTCAGAGGCGGGTCCGGCATCGCGAGATCAAGATTGAGGTTGAAGACACGGCCTGTCTGGATTTCGCTCTTGGCAGCGAGGATGGTGGTGGTGTTGATGTGATTCAAAGCACCCAACTCGTCGGTGTCGCCCTACATCAAGTGGCCTAGTGAGTATGCAGTTGCAGTATCTGCGAGAAGAACTTGCCCATACACCCCATGCTGCCTTGGTGGGAAACGATGGATCGAGCGGCAGTTGATCATATGTCGGCCAATTGGCGTAGGGATCCGAGGCATTGAATCCACGAGAGACCCGGGTGCGTGGGGGGGGAATAGGGCCAGCATTTGTGAAGACAGCCTTAGCAGTAAGCAGAATGCAGAGTGCGGTGAAAGAAGCCATTGGCTTTGAGGATGACGCCAAGAGATGTGGGGCACTTTAAACCTAGCAGTGGGTGAAGGAACACCCGGAGAAGCCTGAGTGTCACGATCGTCCAACTGTCTCCGAGTCACAGAGATTCTCGTCTAAAGTGGTCAGTTCGAAGTCAGCTGAAGTAGCTACGAAAAATCTGTGTGTTGGTCCACATGCCCTAGTTCGAGGGCACGAAGCAGCCAATCTGCTGGAAATTTTAGCAACGACGCAAATATGCACCATTTTCTTTCGGCCACTAGAAATGCACATAACACACTATTCCCGTCAGCTTCTATACGGACAGTGAAGATGGAAGAAGATGCAACAGGATCCACCTGCACCACCACATGTACTCAGTTCTCTTCTCGAGACTCCGCGCTTGATATTCACGGAGGTAGCAGATAGCAGAAAACGCCCCGAAGGCCCAATGTAGAGTAATTGCTGGGGGTCCGTGAGAAAACTGGAATAACTTACCGCGCTACAAGAAATTACCTTTCACTAGCACTCTATGCAACGGACTCACCTTCCATTCCCGCGGTGAATAATTATAATGACATACGCCGACCGGCGCGGCCAGGTTCGACAATTGGAAGCGACGGCATAGTAAGTGAGTCTTCATTCGTGGAATAATAGAACCATCCTTTTAAAGAGCGGAGGAACATCTGCTGAACAGTAATTAAGTTCTGCGAGACTGAAAAAAAGAAAGATAAATAAATAAATTGCGTCGTTATGCGGGCGTGGGATGTCATCAAACACTTGATGTGTGCCCCAAATTGAGGGAACCGGGAACCCTACGGGCAAATAACCTCAGTGGTCAGTCAGGTAAATCCGCCTCCTCCGTGTCTTCTTCTGCCCGAGGTATACCCAGCGGAATGGTCGAGACAGAAGGATAACTCCAGTTTAACATAAATCTGAGGGAAGAGCGGAGAGTCCAAGGAGAACGAATGGAAACAATCACACCTTGGACAACGCCTCGCTCCACGCCAAAGGCGCTGTGGGTGTACGTCACTCGAGGAGTTGAGGCCGAAGCACGGCAGCCCTATTCCATTCGCAACGTCGTTGGGTTTAGGCCGGGGAAGATGGAGCATGCCGTACATCCGGAGGGATGGTGCGCGTGTCCCAGGCGACGTCAGAACTGATGGTGAGTCGTGACGGCTTTCCACTGCGACCGCGCGCCGATAAAGAAGGGAACGAGTGCGGTGATTGAGGCGCTGAGGAACAGACGAGGCGAGATTATTCCTGCGAAAGCATGGGCTCACCAGACCGAAGTGGGCCCTGGCTGAAAGCAAGAAAGAGAAGGGAGGAGGAAGAATTTAGAAAGATGTTTGGTAAGATGATCAATTGATCGAAAATCAACCATCCTTTGCGGTCACGTGGTTTGGATCGACTTCAGGGCGTGTTCAAGAGGGTGCCGGGCCGTGAATGCCGGTCCGGACCCTGGTTGGTTGGTTCGCGAGGTCGATTTTTTTTTCTCATTTTCCCAGACAAATTAGAGGTCCCGAAACACCATACTTTGGCCCCCACCTCATGTGTTCATGCTAGGAACAACTGTCAGGATGATCCTACCACCTTTTCGTAATAGTAAAGTGTTTGTCTGATAAATCTGAAAAGGTCTCCACGGGTAAATCTAGACCAAAATTATGGACCCTTGACTCAAGTCTAATTTCTTCCACTGTAGCTGTAAAACCTTGTTTTGAGTTCAATTGGAAGGGGATAAGACCCTTTCAACGTGAGGACATTTGTAACACTCAACAGGATTTTAATTGCATAACTTTGTGTTGTTTCAGAATTGTGTTTGCATCACCTTCGGCAAACCTAGGGGTGTTTTATGCTCTGCCATAACTCACTTTCTGAGTCTTGTTGTGATGGGATTGCCATGAGGGATGAAAATAAGCCGTGTTTTTCATGAGACAGGATGAAAACCTCAGGAAAACATAGGCCTGTCCATCCCTGGAGTGTTGAACCATCCAAAATGACCTGGGTGTCATGAAAGATCTTTACACTAGTCCTGGACACTTTCTATGTTGTACGTCAAGAGTTCAAGGTAGGCAGTCAACACTGCGACCGTTTTCTTCAGACTAATATATTGGGAAGCTGTGACCGTTCTCTTCAGACTGAAGAGATCGGCCACAGGGCTCCAGTATATGCACAACCCCCGCGTACGTGTCGCGTCCCCATCTGGACAGCGTAGTCAATAAGTACTACAATAATCCCCCTGACCGCGCTATCCAGTAGCTCCAGCGTCCAACCCAATCATCCGGTGGAGCCAGGATGTTGTGTTGCGTGGAAGGACTTTCGTGAGTAGGTCGGCAGGGTTTTGATCAGATGGGCAGTAGTGAATGGTAATGTCCTAGTTGTCGATTAAATCACGGATATAATGATATTTCAATGCAATGTGCTTGGCCTTGTCATCCATCGCTGGGTTCTCGGCAACTGAGATGATGGATTGATTATTGCAATGCATTGGTGATGGATGATCTAATGGCTGTTCCATGAGCTCCCCAGGTAGGTTTCAGACGTTGTAGACTGAGCGGCAACACTTTGATGGCGGCTAATCCACAAGACAGCTCCTCCGGCGAGGTTGACCGCATTTTGTCTTTGTCACCAGCCTAGTCTGCATCCGTGTAGCAAACAAGAGTACGAGACACACCGGGGGTAAAGCCCCAGGCACATGACCTTCATGTACCTTAAACACACATCCGCGGCACATCTATCGCAGATGGGTGTGACACCCTACAGAGGTCTTTGTTCCATTTATTGACCAGATGTGAATAAATATGACCAGTTAGCAGGAACTTAAACTTTATCCATGAATGTGTGTTTAAGGCCCATGAAGGTCATGTATCCAGGTCTTTGCCCCCCGGTGACAGGAAGACCGAGTGTCAGCCTGGCCCGCGGTAGGTGATCCCGAGATGCAGTGTGCCTTTGATATACCACAGAAGGTGAATTAGAGCATTCCAATGCTCAATTTGAGCTTCACGAGCACTCAGAGGTGTCGAAACTTCGAAATAGCACCGTTTCTGAGTGTTCGTAAAGGATTCGCGATGTTCTGAGTCGTCAGAAGGTGGTGGAATGGGATATAATGGTGAATAGGACGTGGGTGGATGGTCGTTCGGTCGCAGACATGGCTATCCTGCCGTCGAGGGTCGCTCAAGAGTCATTTGTAAGGTTGTAGGGGGCTTGGAAATGGCGCAAGTTCGTAAGTCAAAACTGTGCGCGTGGTCAGGTCTCCCCGCTAAGCCTGAGCGTGCCTGATGTGCCTGGTTGCCATCCTGGCCGCGGTTGGTGCTTGTACGAGTTGTCGTAAACACTGGAATCATTGAGTAATGAGTTGTTGGAAGTAGATCTGAATGAGGCAAAGTCGTTTCCTAATTGGGCGAATCTTGAGTGAGTGGGAATTCTGAGCTGTCGTGTCTCGTCCAGACAAGCCATGAGGCGGTGTGAGCGGTGCAGCGCAACCACAAGCCTCGCAGCGTGCAGACAGCTTTGATTTCAAGGAATCCCAGGTAGCCTTGTCATTTGTAGCTCCTTGGAGATCGTCGACGTAGAGCACGATAACAACAACAGCAACCACCACCATCTCCGGTGGGTGGTTGTCGTTCCGGCCACGTCAAGCATCAGGCACTCGATTGCCGTCGATAGTTCATTCGCCCAGAACCGTCCGCAGCCTTGGACGAGGTTTTGGCGCCATACCACCATTATTATGACAGACACACACACGACCTCATCCCATCCCCATATCCCACCATTCCCAGGCAGACAGTGCATCTCCGACTCACCCATACCCCGGTTTAACGCCTGCGCCGCCAAGTTTTACAGCATACGTTCGCGGCTGCCCCCGCTTAGTTCACACGCCGCTTGCACTTGTTACTGACTTGGCAGGAGAAACATTGCACCATCCCCGCAACGTGACATAGATACAGCTTCACACGCCGCTTGCACTCGTTACCAACTTGGCAGGAGAAACATTGCACCATCCCCGCAATGTGACATAGATACAGCCGAGCATCTTGACATTCAGCTACACAACATCCACCTTTGCCTCCTACTCCTCGACACCTTCCTCGTGAATATAGCCCCGCCACCATTGCCTGTCATCCACGATCCTGACCGTTGTGAGCTATCACTTTGTGATACACTCCCTCCGTGGCTGAAAAAGGCAAATACGCACTACGGAGCACGCACAGAAAAAGGATGCAAAAACAACCTGACCCCGGATCGAACGAGGGACTCACAATTATGCAATATTGTGAGGAGAACTACAAATGCGCGCATTACCAGTTACGCCACCAGGTCTACACTACAAGACGTCAAAGAAAAGGTGTCGACCCATGGTTGATTCTCTCCTGTGGGAAAAAGTGTACATGACCTGACCTCGAATCGAACGAGGGTCTCGCAACTGTCATATTGCGCAGAAGTTGAACTACAAGTGCGCGCGTTACCAGTTACGCCACCAGGCCTACCACCACAAAAATCCCCAAATCGCCACGGTCCTCACGAAAATTAACAAATCGACATGATGCATACGCAGAACACGGAACGGTAAACATCGCCAACGCGGGGTACTGCACGGAGTACGGAAAGTGTCGCCACGCGGTACATATCAAAGCTACGGAAGGAGGTGCGAGCTACGGAGTACGGAAATTGGGCGCACGGGCAGCAACGTTACAGTCCGTGGGTTAGGTATCTCCTTCAAGCGCACGGGAAAGCATGGAGATCCCCGCCGTGAGGCAAGGAGGGCAGTGTTGAAAGGGGTCCGTGGACAAATGAGGAATAAGGTCGCGCGCGGCGGTCGGAAAGAAATTAGTATAAAAGCAGGGACGTCCGTAGAAGAATGCATCTTATTACCTCCCACTGCTCATACCTAAGCTACTCCCCCTCGATCATACGGGGTGAGAATCTAGTCAAATACATACTCGCTCAGGTTGCGCCGCCCTCCGTGGGACCAACCAAGGTCAAATTGGACCAGAGCTTCAATCAAGGAGGCTTGTCCGTAGTGCTTCCGGCTTAATAGAACGAGCCAGAAGGAATTATAGGAAACATCGGTGTTGATAGCTCGCGTGGTTGTAGTACGCGCAGCGAAACTTCCAAACGGCCAGCAGCCCAACTTAGCAGCGTGTAACCGTTGGCTTGGGCCTGGAACGCAGATCCGTGCGCGGAGTACCACCCCCATCGTCACGGAAGGCTTATCCAATTCGATTATAACCACTTCACGATTCATTCTCACCACTTCGCCACACACACGCCCACGGAATTGACACTCCTTGGCCGTACCACCACAGCGTAGAGAAAAAGCCGGGTTACGAAGGACTACACTATAACCCGTACGTGTTGTGTTCAACAGTTCTGAAAATACTGCTTGCCCAACCTATACGAGGCAAGGGGATAAGAAAAGGAACCATATAGCCCAGGCATCTCGACACGGAACGGCGTTCATCTTGCGGAGCGTTGCCCTTTGCGCAAGTGTAGAAAACCCTCCTATCGAAGCTTTCCTGGAAGGCTAGCCCCCCAACGAGGAAATAAATCCTCGAGGAACCTAGCGAGACTGTTCATTCCGTACGGAAGGAACTGCACCACCACCACCACCATTTTAAAAATACATAACATTGCGTGTACTACAGTAGCAGACGAATCTCCGCGACAGAGAAATTTCCCTCTAGAGGACGAACTAATTTCGTGCTTTTGCCTGACTATACCTCACCCGGTCAAACAACTCACGGAACCGCAGTCCGTATCACATCTGGAGCCCACCGCGAGGGGGAAATTCACAGCTGGAGACTCGCGCTTGCTCCGTACGCGCGCGTGAGGGCACGACTTCCGTCGCCCCGCTCACGCCCGTTACCAATAGCACGGGCGGTCCCCGCCGAACCTTACTAGAAGAGATAACACTTGTGGAGACTCAACCCGAAGTACGCTCTTCGAACCGGATCCCCCAGATCCCTGTGGCAGAAATCGAATCGGATCACTCAGAGCTCACGGAGCTAGAGGATACCGAGCCAGCATCTTCCCCTGTGGAAACCACTTCGATCTCTGACCCATCATCCATTACGCTGTCAAGCGACTCACTACCTTCCCCATCCGCACAAATCCCCATTCAACTACTTCCCGTACGGAAAATGCCGAAACCACTGCCGGCCCGTGGCGCAAAGTCCGCTCCCTCGTTCGACGGGAAAGCTGGCCACCTGAAATGATACTTTCAGGACGTCGAGGGCGTAGGAACAGACTCAGAAAGGACCACGGATGGCGATTTAATTCCTATCGCGCTCCGATACCTGGAGATCGACGAGGAGCAATTATGGACACGAAAGCAGACTGCGGGAATGACCTTCCAAGCATTCAAAAGTGCAATCGTAAAATTATATCCAGGGGCAGACGGAGACAAACTCTACACCTGGACCGACTTTAGAGAAGTAGTCAGGTCCGGGCAGTTGAAGTCACCCGCTGTGAGCTAGCACTTTGTGATACGCTCCCTCCGTGGCTGAAAAAGGCAAATACGCACTACGGAGCACGCACGGGAAAAGGGGCACGCACAGGAAAAAAGGTTGCAAAAAACGACCTGACCCCGATTCGAACGAGGGCCTCGCAATTGTAATCAGAAGAGAGTTGCGTTGAAAATGCGCGCGTTACCGTTACGCCACCAGGTCTACGCTACAAGACGTCGAAAAGGTGTCGACCCACGGTTGATTCTCTCCTGTGGAAGCAAAAAACGACCCGACCCCGAATCGAACGAGGGACTCGCAGTATAGTGCAATATTGAGAAGTCGACTGCAAATGCGCGCGTTACCGTTACGCCACCAGGTCTACACTACAAGACGTCAAAGAAAAGGTGTCGACCCACGGTTGATGCTCTCCTGCGGGGAAAAAAGGACATGGCCTGACCTCGAATCGAACGAGGGTCTCGCAATTGTAATATCGCGGAAAAGTGGAACTCGAGTGCGCGCGTTACCAGTTACGCCACCAGGCCTACCACCAAATAAATCCCCGAAGCACCACGGACCTCACGAAAATTAACAAATCAACATGACGCATACGCAGAACACGGAAGAGGTACTACACGGGGTACGGAAAGTGTCGCCACGCGGTACATATCAAGTTACGGAAGGAGGTGTGAGCTACGGAGTACGGAAATTGGGCGCACGGGCAGCAACGTTACGGTCCGTGGGTTAGGTATCTCCTTCAAGCGCACGGGAGAGCATGGAGATCCTCGCCGCGAGGCAAGGAGGGCAGTGTTGAAAGGGGTCCGTGGACTAATGAGGAACAAGGTCGCGCGCGGCGGTCGGAAAGAAATTAGTATAAAAGCAGGGACGTCCGTAGAAGAATGCATCTTATTACCTCCCACTGCTCATACCTAAGCTACTCCCCCTCGATCATACGGGGTGAGAATCTAGTCAAAATACATACTCGCTCAGGTTGCGCCGCCCTCCGTGGGATCAACCAAGGTCAAATTGGGCCAAAGCTTCAATCAAGGAGGCTTGTCCGTAGTACTTCCAGCTCAATAGAACGAGCCAGAAGGAATTATAGAAAACATCGGCGTTGATAGCTCGCGTGGTTGTAGTATGCGCGGCGAAACTTCCAAACGGCCAGCAGCCCAACTTAGCAGCGTGTAACCGTTGGCTTGGGCCTCGAACGCAGATCCGTGCACGGAGTACCACCCCCATCGTCGCGGAAGGCTTATCCAATTCGATTATAACCACTTCACGATTCATTCTCACCACTTCGCCTCACACACGCCCACGGAATTGACACACCTTGGCCGTACCACCACAGCGTAGAGAAAAAGCCGGGTTACGAAGGACTACGCTATAACCCGTACGCGTTGTGTTCAAACAGTTCTGAAGATACTGCTTGCCCAACCTATACGAGGCAAGGGGATAAGAAAAGGAACCATATAGCCCAGGCATCTCGACACGGAACGGCGTTCATCTTGCGGAGCGTTGCCCCTTCGCGCAAGTGTAGAAAACCCTCCGATCGAAGCTTTCCTGGAAGGCTAGCCCCCCAACGAGGAAATAAATCCTCGAGGAACCTAGCGAGACTGTTCATTCCGTACGGAAGGAACTGTACCACCACCACCACCATTTAAAAATACATAACATTGCGTGTACTACAGTAGCAGACGAATCTCCGCGACAGAGAAATTTCCCTCTAGAGGACGAACTAATTTCGTGCTTTTTGCCTGACTATACCACACCCGGTCAGACAATTCACGGAACCGCAGTCCGTATCACATCTGGAGCCCACCGCGAGGGGGAAATTCACAGCTGGAGACTCGCGCTCGCTCCGTACGCGCGCGTGAGGGCACGACTTCCGTCGCCCCGCCCACGCCCGTTACCAATAGCACGCGCGGTCCCCGCCGAACCTTACTAGAAGAAATAACACTTGCGGAGACTCAACCCGAAGTACGCTCTTCGAACCGAATCCCCCGGATCCCTGTGGCAGAAATCGAATCGGATCACTCAGAGCTCACGGAGCTAGAGGATACCGAGCCAGCGTCTTCCCCTGTGGAAACCACTTCGATCTCCGACCCATCATCCATTACGCTGTCAAGCGACTCACTACCTTCCCCATCCGCACAAATCCCCATTCAACTACCTTCCGTACGGAAAATGCCGAAACCACTGCCGGCCCGTGGCGCAAAGTCCGCGCCCTCGTTTGACGGGAAAGCTGGCCACCTGAAACGATACTTTCAGGACGTCGAGGACGTAGGAACGGACTCAGAAAGGACCACGGATGGCGATTTAATTCATATCGCGCTCCGATACCTGGAGATCGACGAGGAGCAATTATGGACACGAAAACAGACTGCGGGAATGACCTTCCAAGCATTCAAAAGTGCGATCGTAAAATTATATCCAGGGGCGGACGGAGACAAACTCTACACCTGGACCGACTTTAGAGAAGTAGTCAGGTCCGCGCAGTTGAAGTCACCCGCGAATAGGAACAAGTATCAGCGAGCGGTCTTTAAAGCTACGGAAGGAACTTACGGAGGAGGGGCCTGCTTTGGAGGACATGGCGTCGAAATTGGTGTTGAGTTGATTGAGGGGGAGCGTACGGAGGGAGGAGGAAGAGCGCGTCAGTGCGTAGCTTGATCCCATCACGGAAGCAAATTATCGAACAATTCCGTGGACATCGCCACACCGGACCGCGGATGATGACTCCCACGAGCCAGGAACGCAGCAGGGAAGCCGCAGATAAAAATAATTCAGTCGGCTTCTTGGCGCGTGGAAAATATAGCAGTGGGAAAGCACGCGTAACTACGGGGTTAGCCCCTATCGATTTCAAGACCAAGGAACAAGACGCGCACGGACGCAAATAAGCCCACGGAGGCAAGCAGTATTCAGGTCAAAGTAACAAGCTATTTCTGGGCGCGTTCGAAGAAACGCGCCGAAACGTCGAACTTAGTATATAGGAACGGAATACCGGACGCGGTAAACCAAATTTTCGAACTCAGCATTTTCGGACTTAGTATTTTCGGGAACATCGGCATACAAGAACTTAGGGCTATACGGAGCGCGCAGAAAATGTATTTGAAGGAGTGCACTAATGGTTCTTAGGTCTGATCAACCACACGGAACTACGGTGAAACACATTCAAAAGAGAAACCCATTGAATAACGACATAGTGCCTTTCCGTGGCCACGGCAAGACACAACGAAGCATAATAAACCAAGAAAATAATAATTCAGTACTCCGTAGGCGGGAAACTCGAAGCACTCCAGAACTCCTGACCGAGCGGCGCATTGATATACGGCCCAGGACTGAAAACGGACATCGCTTCTCCCACCAGATGCGCGGAGTCTGAAAAATAGGAGGGGAACAGCGGTTAGGGGAGAAAGATTCCGCGCGCACGGACTAGGAGGAAAACCCGTACCTGTGTAGCCCATGGGAAAAGGGGACGTATGAAAAGACGACGGGGAGAAGAAGTCGTTGGGCGAAAAACCATGCACGGAGCTAGCTTGGGCGAATAACTGGCTGCCCGGTTCGAGACGGCCCCGACTGTCGTATTCGGGGTAGTCACTCTGGCTCCCAGAAAGCATGAGCTCGCGCGTGGAAAGGTCAATCATGGGATACAAAATGGGAAAATCAAGGTCGTCCGGGAAG
Organism: Mycena alexandri; assembly: GCA_029233265.1. Lineage (NCBI taxonomy): Eukaryota > Fungi > Basidiomycota > Agaricomycetes > Agaricales > Mycenaceae > Mycena > Mycena alexandri. Next base: position 15,385 of record JARJCM010000316.1, on the reverse strand, counting down.
CGCGAAGGGGTGGTGAAGCCGACGAAATTGCAGAGGAAGATCGATAGCTTGAACATTTGGAAAGCCTCGGCAGGAACGCGGAACGAATAGCTGGCCCAGGATAAATCTCCTGCGGAGATTCTCTCCGTACGGTGCTTCAGCGTCCGGCTCACTAGGCGCTGGAGTAATGGGTTCCGCGGATCAGCAACACGATAAAAACCTGCTACGGAACTCACGAAATGTGTCATCAGAATTTCGATCCAAGCACGCAGTTTCTGGTGTTCAGGAGGAGGGAACGCGGGAAGGGAAGTGAAATGCGTGAAGTCGTGTGTTATGGCGCGCATAAGCGTATGGACGAAGACACGCATCCGGAACTGAAGAAAATTCTCGAGGCCGTCTTCTGGGAAGAAGAATTTCGCGTGAAGAGTTTCCGCGGGGAGCGAGAGGGAATACAGACGAGGAAGAGCGGTTTCAATGGTATACGTTGGGCCGCGCATTTTAACAAGCGGGAAGGTGCAACAAGGAGGACGGAATCGGATACCCTGGTCAAGCATTTTATAAAAGAAATGCGCGGTACGCTACGGACGGCCATGCGTTCCGTGACAGGCGCACGGGCAAACGACAAAGGGGATCAAGTACGAGTGGCCTTAGCCGGTACATTCAACGTACGGCTACGGAGACCTCGTCAGGGCAGATCAGGCCACGGATTGTCCAGCGCGCGACGCGGGAAGCGAGTTGTCGAAAATCCGTTCCTCGGAGGTACAGGTGGGGATACGGTACGCGCGCGAACCAAGAGTATGGTCGTAACGGAGGAGATTGTCGCCAAACCGATGGAGGAGGTGCCCGTGGTCAAGAATTTCGCGGATTTGCCGTTCCTTGGTGCGGGTACCAACGCCGTAGAAGAACGGGTCGGCCTGCGCGGAAGAATATCCAGGCGCCTCGACGGGCGTAGTCGCGTAGTTGGGATGGATAACCATTGCGTGCTGAAGGAGGGCAACCGCACGGAAAATACCCTCACGGCTGGGAACGTCCTCATCGCCCTCGTATCCGCACAGAACCACGAACTGCTCGGCCATGGCGAACATCATCGCCCCAAATCCGGGAACATAGTACTGGGAGGGATTCGAAGGATCACTCTCGACGCTGATCTTCGTGGCCCCAATTAAAATCTACGCGGCCCGAAGACGTTAACACATTGCGCTGGGCACGGAAGGCAGCGTGCATACGATATTGGACAACAGAATTTTTACGGCCACACGGAGCTCGTTACGGAGAGGCGCAGGGAATTCAGTAAAAATTCGCCCGCCCATAGTCTCATGGATTCCTTGGCACAAGTTGCGAACCTGCGAGACCCAGAGCGCGCGCAAACTAGGCTCCATCCTCGACCCGGTGGCGGGAGGAAGGATGGAGTGGAGTTTGGCCAACAGGTCAGAGGTCTGCGTCAAGGGGACTGAAGACATGAGGAAAAACCGAAGACGCGGCTGGCCATTTTATAGCAGTTCTGGTACGGCAAAAAATACGTATACGGGATTGGCTGGTACGCACGGGATAACGGCGCTACGGAAGCGAATTCGCGGAGGCTACATACGTCCCGCAGGGTACCATTCCGCACCAGCGACGTCGGACAGCACATCGCTGAGCTCCTTGCCTGCGCGATTGCAAGCTTCGACACGCTCGCGCAGCCAGTACTTTTCGGCTACCCAGGCGTCCTTGGCCTCCTCCTCCTGAAGGACGGCTATCTCCTCCACAGTCCACGAAGGAACGCACGGAACGTGGGCAAGGTCGCGAGGAGGACGAATATCGATAGGATCCGTGTGGCTCAGGCGGCGTTGCCGAGCGGACCCGACCATTAGCTTCACCCATCCAAGCATGATTGTCTCGAGTCCGGGGCCGAGCTCGTACGCAGGATTATCGAGGATTTCGTGGAACTTCTGCATCAAGCACAGCGTACGGATGCTCTCGCACGGGAACAGCATGGGTGGTCCGTAGTTCGAGACCACTTCCAAAGCAATCACATACGCGATACCCTGGGCGTATTCATCAGCCACGGATGCGTAAAAGGAGAAGGCCGCGAGCGATGCGCACCAGGAAACGAAGCAGCTCGCCGACATGAGGAGTCAGAAACTCAATAGACTCTGCACGGAGTTGGTGTTTCGCGAGCGCGCGAGTAGGGAACGCCTTGTCAATAAGTTGCGCGTAGGGGCCGACAACTTCCTCGAAGTATCGAAGGACACCGTGGGGGTCTTCTCCGTATAAACGACTATCGGGAAGGCGAGAACGGTACGGAGCTAGGAGGAGCTGCAGGGCTTCGGGGATACGAGTCAATTCCTCCGTGGTGCGGGGTTCGACAGGAATTCTCGTCGCCTTCGATAATAGCAGAAAGGTCCATGAAGGGAAAGGAGTGGTTGGACAAACAGCGGCGGTTCCACGCTCTTTTAAAGGGGAAGGGGACGACAGACGCAAAAAGAATCCGTGAATATCGCTTAAAGATTCCGGCATCACGAACCGGCAATAACAACTGCCTATTTTGGGAACTCCGTACAGGCGGCTGTCTACGCTACAAGTACGCAACGGGTTCACCCTCCGTGGAGCAGGGAACGGGATCAACCGACAAGGAAACTGCGTCCGGTTCATGGTCGAGGTTCGTGACGCGTACGGAAAGCAGAGGCGATGAAGAAAGAACCCCGCCAGGGGGGGCCATCTGAATTTCGGAAAGCGTGGCGACATATTGAGGGGGGACGTCAGCTAGACGGGCGGCCATGGCGAAAATCGTTTCGTGCGCATGATTGAAAACGATTAAAAGATCGTCTTCGGCGCACTCAGCAATAGTGGCGATATCGTCTCCCGCGAAGCCGAAGCGACGAATAAGGCGCATCATGTACAAAAGGCTCGCCACCGACGGGGTCGGCACGCGTTTTCCGACGATGCCGTGTACATCTGGAACAATAGCGCGGCGAATGTACGCCTACGGAATGTCAGGAAGAGTTCATCGGGAGCGCTGCCATGGAATAACGACTCACAAGATAACGCATATACACCGAGGTCTGGTGGCGGATCCACGGGGAATCGCGAGCCGCGGGGGGCGAGCCACGGAATCGATCTCGAACGAGCATGACCTGGTCACGAAGGGGGACGAGAATTTGCTGCGAGAAGTTGGTGACTTCAGGACGGCGCAAATAGCGCACGAGCTCCTCTTCCGTATCAAGATCTATGAAGAAGACCTCGAATTGCGAGCGTGTACGGAAGGAGGCGGGCGCGCCGCGCTGATAATCACGCAACAGGGCAAACCGGAGTGCCATTTCTGGGGCAAAGCAGAGAAGAGGGTATGGGGGAAACAAGCGAGCACAAAGACACGGATTTATATGGCAGCAAACTGCCGTACGCAATGGAGTCACACCAATCGGTTATACATCACAAGATTTCAACGATAAACTCTACTCCGTAGGCTCGGCGTCGTTGCCAGAGGCGGTGAACGTGCTGGAACCGTCCATGTTGTACTCGGGAAATTCCTTGAGCTGCGCGGTGGCCGCTCGCATATAGCTGGCCGTGGTATCGAAGGCCTCGAACGCGCGCAGGACCGAGACCTGTAAACCTCCGTGCGGGCCCTCCTCGTCGAGCTCGAACCCGTATTCAGCAAGAAGAATCCGCAGGATGCGAAACATGTTCGAGCTTTCCCCGGGTACGAGCAATTCGTCGGGATGAACACGAGCGCCGTGAGCACGGGCAAGCCTGGCAAAATGAGGCCGCGATGCATAAATTACCCTCTACGGGGAGGTTCGAATATCAGCACTAGGCCACGGGCTGGAGTACGGAGGCAATCGTACCAGTTGCTCGAGGACGCGACCGAGCGCCGTACGGACTGCTGCACGATCATCCACGGAGAGCGCAGGTAGCGGCACGGAAAGGCGAAATTCCGGATCGACAGCGAGCTGGACAAAGAAGATCTGGGCACGGATGAAGTAGCGAAGTAGGTCTTTCATGGAGTGGCGCGGGCGGTAAAACCCATCGGCGTGCTTCCAGGAGGGGATTTCGACTCTCGCGCAGTTCGAGCGAAGGCGCTGGCCTACGGAGATGTTGTCATATGCTAGCAGATGAGCGTCGAGGTCTCTGAGCCAAGAGGGGAGCTCGAAAGACGCTCGAGTTATCGACGCCATGGCTTAGGGGGGGAAAACGCAGATCCATCTATCAATCCACGGCTCCTTAAGTGGTGCACGGGTGGGCCGGCTCACGAAGCGATCAAACTGGTTCGGTTCGCCGGAAGAGCGCAACGATATTTCAAATTACTACGAAGCGCGACATAACGATGATTACGACGAGGAGGGATCGACCCAGCCGGTATTAGTCGGTCTGCGCATCATGCGCCCGGAGCGTTCGAACTCGGGGTATTCACCACGCGTACCCAACAGCGCGGCCCAGCAGGTGGCCACGCGTTTTAAATGTTCGAGCGCAGCGCTCATATGCGCACCGCCTTCGCTATTTTCCCCTTCGAAACCATAAATTTCGACCATATGATCGAGGATTTCGAACTGGCCCATCGATAAATCAGACACCGGTGGTTCTTCCGGGATCAGATGCACCGCGGAGATGCCATCCCACAGGGCAACATAGGATGGATATTCGGGGTCCGTGAGCGAAATCAGGTGCTAAAGGAGTCGCAAAAAAAGGGGGCAGAATTAGGCTCGACTTCCGCACGGAGGAGACGATGAGCATACCACTAGCTCCATCATTTTCCGCAGGGTAGCCTGGACGACACGGGTCGTGGTGTACGGAAATTGAAAGCTGCCATATCTCGTGCGATGGAAGGAAGGATCCAGCGCTTGCTGAAGGACAAATACGGCGGGGCGGAGAACCTGGTGCAGTATGTTGGAAATGGGGATCGGTGGACGCCAGTTCGAGCCAAGGGCATATTCCGTGTCGCTAATCTCGAGCGGCCGAATGAGTGCGCAGGCTTGCTCCACTTTCACTGCGAGGGCACGCCCTGCAGGGCTCCCAATGACGCTGAGGAGGTCGCTGCGTGGAGAATCGGGCGGAGACGGGGTCTGCGCCATGGACACAAGAATAGCGAAAATCGATGATGGGACGCGACCCGTATTTATGCTCTTAGCGCAAGCGGACAAGCGTACGGAGCACGCGTCTACGGAAACATCCGCGGAGAACACATCATATTAACCGACAAATCGACCGCTAAAGTCCCAGCACAATATCTTCCGGGCTACCAGTAATAAAGGCCGTGAAGTCCTCCACGGGTTCAACGAGGTGCCATGCTCGTGCCAGCAGTATGGCACGGCTCAGATTAAGCGAGACCGCCGAAGGAGCGAGCCGTGTAGAAGACTCGGGCAGATAAACTGCGTGCATTTCGTTAAGCCTATCCAATCCACGGAGGCAGGCGCCACGGAACGCTACGTAGCAACGAAACCCTTCCTGCGCGTTCCCGATATGTTCGTCACTGGGAAAGTGGCCGCCTTCTTCGAGCAGATGAAACTGCAGGAGCTATACTAAGCACGGACTAGTGCACGGAACAAGAACGGAAGACTCGCCAGAATGCCCATTATATTCGCCAGCGCGTCATGAACAAAGATTAACTCCAGCATGGTCAGTTCATACGGCGCCAGCCAGCCACGATTCGCGGGCCGTAGAGCGCAATCCAGCAGATAAATCGACGGGCGAACGATGCACTCCATAACGTCGTCCAGCTGTTCGCACTCGGGATGTCCTGGGCTAAACCGCACGCCCGTGGCGAGCGAATGTTCAATAATCAACTCGCACGCATCCACAATTCCGTAGAAGTCTGCACTTAGGCGCACGCGGGGGGGCATGGGTAAAGACATAACGCGAGGACATACATGCGACTACGGCGAGCCTTTTATACGGGAAATGTTAAGTGATCCGAGCGCATGGATCTCAGCTCCGAAGAGGACAGCATCACAATACTCCATTCCGTGGCTTCTCGTCCACAGGTTTCTTCATCCGTGCACAAAGTAGGGCAAGGGCTTCCGGGTATAATGCCTGGAGGTCCTCCTTGCAAACAGTCAGCGGTATGGGACCTCGCCGGCGGAGACTGTACCATGTCTGCCAGCAAACCTTCCACACTCTCTCTCTGGACCCCGATTACCTTTCCATCTCTATCCGTTTCGACAACGAGCGCTCCTTCCACGCGAGAAAGCGCCAGCAAAGTGGCTTCGATAACTCGCTGCGCGTCCGTCCAGAGGGGGGTAGTGGCCTTCACGGAAAAATCAAGCACGGGGTTGTCGTTGATAGGAATACGTTTGAAATTCCGTGGGGGCTGCCGAGAAGGAAACACCACCTCGATAGTACGGTGCGGGTCGTACTCCTCGTACTCAAGGAATATTGGATCCTTGGAGATACGAAAGAGCGCAACGGATTCCGCGCACTCCTTCAAAAAGAACTCCACTTGCGAAATCGCTAGGCCGAATACACTGACTCCGTGGATGTCAGGCGCGTCGTCTCCGTCAAATCCAACCGCGTAAAGGAGTACGGAGATCAAGTAAAACATCCACGTCGATTGAGGCGGGGTGTTATGGCGACTGAAGTTGGACCGCAGCTCATTCTGGCGAAGCCGTGCGGCATAATACTAGGAAGCAACAGTTAAACACCATCGCCTGAATATCCGGACAGCTTCGCCTACCATGTGGTCTACAATTAGACGTACGCAGACGCGCACTTCATGAAGATCCTTCGTGGTCAGTGAAGGACGCGTACGCGTGGCCCAACGGTCCTCCAGCACGGAAATCGCCACAAGGAACACCTTGAACCGGAGGTTGCGATAAAGGAACTCCGCCAGGCCGCCAATCGGGACGTCAAGGCTTTCCGCAGGAAGGGGATGAATTGTAGAATGGAAGCGACCAATGGCAGAGGCATCCATCTTCAGAAAAAGTTCTGATTCTCGACCTACGGATGGGTCATATTTATACGTGGCGCCAACCGGGGACGGTCGGCATTCAAAAGTGGGGAGGAGATGTGAGCTAGCACTTTGTGATACGCTCCCTCCGTGGCTGAAAAAGGCAAATACGCACTACGGAGCACGCACGGGAAAAGGGGCACGCACAGGAAAAAAGGTTGCAAAAAACGACCTGACCCCGATTCGAACGAGGGCCTCGCAATTGTAATCAGAAGAGAGTTGACTTGCAAATGCGCGCGTTACCGTTACGCCACCAGGTCTACGCTACAAGACGTCGAAAAGGTGTCGACCCACGGTTGATTCTCTCCTGTGGAAGCAAAAAACGACCCGACCCCGAATCGAACGAGGGACTCGCAGTATAGTGCAATATTGTAGAAGTAGACTACAAATGCGCGCGTTACCGTTACGCCACCAGGTCTACACTACAAGACGTCAAAGAAAAGGTGTCGACCCACGGTTGATGCTCTCCTGCGGGGAAAAAGGTACATGGCCTGACCTCGAATCGAACGAGGGTCTCGCAATTGTAATATCGCGGAAAAGTGGAACTCGAGTGCGCGCGTTACCAGTTACGCCACCAGGCCTACCACCAAATAAATCCCCGAAGCACCACGGACCTCACGAAAATTAACAAATCGACATGACGCATACGCAGAACACGGAAGAGGTACTACACGGGGTACGGAAAGTGTCGCCACGCGGTACATATCAAGCTACGGAAGGAGGTGTGAGCTACGGAGTACGGAAATTGGGCGCACGGGCAGCAACGTTACGGTCCGTGGGTTAGGTATCTCCTTCAAGCGCACGGGAGAGCATGGAGATCCTCGCCGCGAGGCAAGGAGGGCAGTGTTGAAAGGGGTCCGTGGACGAATGAGGAACAAGGTCGCGCGCGGCGGTCGGAAAGAAATTAGTATAAAAGCAGGGACGTCCGTAGAAGAATGCATCTTATTACCTCCCACTGCTCATACCTAAGCTACTCCCCCTCGATCATACGGGGTGAGAATCTAGTCAAAATACATACTCGCTCAGGTTGCGCCGCCCTCCGTGGGATCAACCAAGGTCAAATTGGGCCAAAGCTTCAATCAAGGAGGCTTGTCCGTAGTACTTCCAGCTCAATAGAACGAGCCAGAAGGAATTATAGAAAACATCGGCGTTGATAGCTCGCGTGGTTGTAGTACGCGCGGCGAAACTTCCAAACGGCCAGCAGCCCAACTTAGCAGCGTGTAACCGTTGGCTTGGGCCTCGAACGCAGATCCGTGCGCGGAGTACCACCCCCATCGTCGCGGAAGGCTTATCCAATTCGATTATAACCACTTCACGATTCATTCTCACCACTTCGCCTCACACACGCCCACGGAATTGACACACCTTGGCCGTACCACCACAGCGTAGAGAAAAAGCCGGGTTACGAAGGACTACGCTATAACCCGTACGCGTTGTGTTCAAACAGTTCTGAAGATACTGCTTGCCCAACCTATACGAGGCAAGGGGATAAGAAAAGGAACCATATAGCCCAGGCATCTCGACACGGAACGGCGTTCATCTTGCGGAGCGTTGCCCCTTCGCGCAAGTGTAGAAAACCCTCCGATCGAAGCTTTCCTGGAAGGCTAGCCCCCCAACGAGGAAATAAATCCTCGAGGAACCTAGCGAGACTGTTCATTCCGTACGGAAGGAACTGTACCACCACCACCACCATTTAAAAATACATAACATTGCGTGTACTACAGTAGCAGACGAATCTCCGCGACAGAGAAATTTCCCTCTAGAGGACGAACTAATTTCGTGCTTTTTGCCTGACTATACCACACCCGGTCAGACAATTCACGGAACCGCAGTCCGTATCACACCGCGAATAGGGACGAGTTCGGCCAGTACCCTCGGGATTTCCAGCGAATCGCAGACTTCCTGAAGGCCAAGGGAAAAATATCTGACAGAGAGGTCAACGAGTACTTTATGAAGGGTATTCACCCGGACTTCCGTCTCAGAGTGTTAGGAAGACTCCAAGTCGTACGGAGCGCGCAGCCCAGCGATGAACCATATCCCATGGTGGACGTAATCGAGGCCACGGAATGGGCTATCAACGGTGTTCCTGGTGCGCTGTACAAAGAATCAGACGAAGACAGCACATACATTAAAAAGGAGATGGTGGAGCTCACAACAGCCATGCGCGACATGAACCAGACATTTACGGCTCAGATACAGTCGCTCTCCAGGAAAATCGAAACAGGGCCGCCACGGGCCAACAATCCTCCACGGAATCGTGCCCCTGCATACCAGAATCAAGTACAAACCGCGCCAGGTTGGAACCGAGAGGCTGCGCCACCGTTGCCTGTGCAGAACCAGGCCTATCAGGACGCGCAGAGAACGGGGCCAGGGAATAATCCTGGTGGAGGCTTTCCGCAGGGAAAATGCGGAGGCTGCGGCGAAGCGGGGCATTATTTGAGGGAGTGCCCGAAGATTGAAGAGTACATTCGGTCTGGGAAGTGCAAAAAGAACGAGGAGAACCGTATCGCGCTACCTGGAGGGAATTATATTCCACGGTACATCACGGGGAACTCGTTTGTCGAAAGAATCGACAAATGGCACGCACAGCAGCAAACTCCTGCTCAAGTCAACCTTTATACTCGGGACTCCCCACCTCACATGCTATACATGGCTACCTCGTCGAACGCGGAAGAAGTAGATGAATGGGAAGCCACGGAAACTCTTGCGTACGAGGTTGGCGAAATCTCGATCAACGAACTAGAGAACGAGGATATCGAGGCCTTTCTCGAAACGCGCAAGCGTACGGAGCGGGCCAAGCCCAAGGAGGTGTTCGATGGAGTACTTTTGCCTCCTAAACCTCCACCGGCGCCGAAAAAGAAAGTTGCTTTCACGCCCGATACGGTACCACCTCCTCAGCCGAAATCCGTACCCAAAAGCTCCGTAGTCATCAGACCAGCAGCCGTGTTGGAGGAACCTACGTTCAGCATAAACCCGTCAAAGCCATTCATTCAAAGATACAGGGCACCGATTGAGGACTTTATCAATACGGGAGAAATGGTTAACCGTGCGATGGCGACCAAATTCGAGATTACTCCGCAGGAGTTCTTTGCGATATTCCCGGAAGGTAGGAAGTACATGAAAGATTTACTAACTGCCAAAAAGGTACCAACAGTGGGCGTGACTTACTCAGAGGCGGCGAGGGAAACCCAATACGTTCTACGATACGAGGAGAAAGGAGGCGAAGTCCGTGAAGATAAACTCACTTCATCAGAAATCGACGCGCTGAGGGTCGTTGACCCTGTCCTAGACGACACGCTTCAGGTTGAGGCGGTGTTGGACCAGGGCTCGGAGATAATTGCCATGAATAAAGATTTGTGGCTCAAGCTCGGCGTTGGGTTGGACCCGCAGAAGATATTGAACATGCAGTCGGCGAACTCCCAATCGAACGCTACGGCAGGCGTTATATCAGACTATAAAATCACCATTGGGGGACTGGACTTAGGCTTCCAAGTTCACGTTGTCCAAGGAGCGCCATTCGACTTACTCCTGGGTCGGTCGTTCTTCCGATTCACGGGTTGCGTAACCACGGACGATACGGACGGGAGCCAGCAAATTACGCTCACTTGCCCAAACACGGGCAAGAGGGTCACTATCCCTACGCGCAAGAAGACGAATAAAAGCCGTAACCCGTTCAGGCAGGAGATACCTGCGGACCTGGGTTTTCAAGGCGCGGGGCAGTCCCAATAAGTGCTGTCTCCGCGGAAGAAATCCAGTCCAGGTTCAACCAAGTCTCCACGGGCTCCATGCATCTGAAATACCGACCACTACCTCCGTACGCTTCCCGACAATGGAAGCGCGCGCACATCCAGCAAACCATACCATCGTTTAATTTAACTCGACTCTCTTCTCCACTTGTACTATACCCCCCCGAAGGAACGAACACGCACCACGTCCGTGCCGTGGAAATCACGGACACGGAACAGGTCTGGGAGATATCTCCCGTTTACATGCAATACTGCTTGATGCAGAGTTACGAATATGATGAAACAATACACGCCTTCACCGTGAAGGTCACGGAAGGCGAGGCTACGGAACAACCAGAGAAGAAGGAAAAGAAGAGGAAGAAGAAGTATAAACCAGCGGCAAAGAAAGTGCATTCCGTGGCGGCTAGCCTGCCGGAAGAGTTTAGGGTCGTACGGAAATACCCGTCAGATCCCTTGAAAAATATGCCTCCTCTAAATCCCAACCCGCCTCCGTTCACGCCAGGAAAAAGGCTTACGCAGGAAAGACTGGATGCCATGAACCTAAACCCAGACGGGTTCTTGTGGCCGGAAGAGGAACGACTAGTGATAGACGTTCTCAGAAATCACGAAATGGCCTTCGCTTGGGATGATTCCGAGCGAGGATGTTTCAGGGAGGATTATTTTGAACCAGTAAAACTCCCTGTACTGGCACACACCCCCTGGCAACAGAAAAACATACCCATTCCGCCAGGGATACGCGACCAGGTGGTCAAAATACTCAAAGCTAAAATCGCATCCGGCGTATACGAACCTTCCTCGTCCTCCTACCGATCTAGCTGGTTCTGTGTACCAAAAGCAGAGAAAGGAGCGCTACAGATAGTTCACACTCTCCAACCGTTGAACACCATGACCATAAAAGACGCAGGATGCCCGCCAATTCTGGAGTTATATGCGGAGTCATTCGGCGGACGGGTCTTCTACAGAATGTTCGACTTATTTGTCGGGTTTGACCACAGGGTGCTCGATATTGCTTCAAGAGACTTTACCACCTTCCAGTCGCCATTGGGAACGCTACGGCTCACCAGGCTTCCGCAAGGCTACACGAACGCTGTACAAATTCAGCAAGGAGACATAGCGTTCATTCTAAGGGAGGAAATTCCGCATGTCACTCAACCCTTCGTCGACGACACTCCAATAAAGGGCGGAGATGACTATTACATACAGGAGAATGGAAGTTACGAGACGATAGAGCCAAATCCTGGCATACGGAGATTCGTTTGGGAACACATGGAGAATACGAATCGCCTACTTCAGCGTATGGGGCACGCAGAAGGGACCTTCAACGCCAAGAAAACAAGCATGGCGGTCGCGCGAATCAGAGTGGTCGGGCACGTCTGCTCGTACTTAGGCCGTACGCCAGACGAGTCCAAAGTACAGGTCATACGGGACTGGCCGAACTGCGAGTCGCTCACGGAAGTCCGTACCTTCCTGGGCACGCTAGGGTTGATGCGAATATTTATGAAGGATTTCGCTCTACACGCCCGCCCTCTGGTCAGGCTCACAAAGAAAGAAGTGGAGTTCACGTTCGGACCCGACGAGAAATATTCGATGGAGATATTGAAGAAGATCCTCATAGAATGCCCAGCTATTCGACAAATCGACTACGGATGGGGTCGCTTCATTATTCTTTCCGTGGACGCGTCGTATATTGCAGCGGGATTTATCCTGCTCCAAGTAGGCGAGGACGGAAAGGAATATCCATCGCGCTTCGGCTCAATAACCTGGAACGAAAGAGAGTCGCGTTATTCTCAGGCGAAAATCGAGCTGTACGGATTGTTCCGTGCCCTTCGTGCGTACAGAATATATCTGGTCGGAGCTCCCCAACTCCTGGTCCGCACGGACGCAAAGTACATTAAAGGCATGCTCAACAACCCGGACATTCAGCCTAACGCTGCCATGAACCGATGGATAGCGGCCATCCTGCTGTTCGACTTTGCGATCGAGCATACTCCGGGCATTTCTCACGCGCCAGACGGGTTATCAAGGAGGCCGGGCGCGCCAGAGGATCCCGTAGATGACGAAGACCCGGAAGACTGGATAGACAGGGCTTGCGGATTCTCGATTATCGCAGCAAATTGGAATAACAGTGCGCACAAAGCAGTCTGCGCCTCCATTTCCACCACGGAGAATCCATACGCGGGTGTAGAGAGGGAAGAGGAATACGTCTCCGTCTTCTCAAATCATACCAGCCCGTACGTGGGCAGGGGTGAGGAAGTACGCGAAGTCGATACGGTATGGGTGTTGGCAAATATCACAGCCACGGAAGACGGTGGAATCCCGCGCTCGGAGCGAGCACGGGAGGCCGACAGGGATATGGAGAGAGTATTCAAATACCTCGACGACCTACAGCACCCTCCCGGATTTGATTCACAGAGGCACAAGCGTTTCCTGAAGAAAGTACGAGGGTTCTTCCGTACGGAAGAAAAGCTGTGGAAGCGCGACCCGCGCGGCGAACACAAGCTCTACCTGGCTGAGAAGAAACGAATGGACATTCTGACACAAATGCACGATGATTTAGGACACAAAGCGCACCTAATCACGAGCAAACGCCTCGCGGACAGGTTCTGGTGGCCAATGATGGATCAGGACCTACGCTGGTTCCTGAACACTTGTCACGAATGCCAGATACGCTCCACGGAGAAGATTCTACTACCACCCACGGTCGCGATGCCCTTGCCCCTGTTTCACAAAGTGTACGCAGACACTATGTTCCTGCCACGGCATAATGGATTCCGCACGGTAGCGCACGCTCGATGCTCGGTATCTAGCTGGCCGGAATGGAGGATGATGGTGAACGAGGACGCGTTTACCCTCGGGTCCTTCTTATTCGAGGAAATACTCTGCCGATGGGGCGCCATCGTCGAAGTCTCCACGGACAACGGAAAACCTTGGATAAAAGCCGTAGATTGGCTGGCCAAGAAGTACGGAATCCATCACATACGGATATCGGGCTACAATTCTCAAGCTCAGGGAGTAATCGAGCGAAGGCACCACCCTGTCCGTGAGGCGCTGGTGAAAGCATGCGAGGGCGACATGACGCAGTGGACGCGAAGAATATTCTACGTCTTCTGGGCAGAAAGAGTGTCGATCAGCAAAGTAACTGGCAGATCTCCGTACTGGATGGCGCACAGAGTGGAACCGTTATTTCCCTTCGACATAGTTGAGGCAACCTATATGAGCCCAATTATCGACACGGAAATCTCTACAGAGGACCTGATCGCGCGCAGAGCCCGGCATCTCATGAAGAGAGAAGAAGATTTGGAGGTGCTCCGTTCAAAGATATACGAGGATCGAGTGAAGTCGATACGGCAGTGGGAAAAAGATAACGCCAACAGGATCTACGACTTCAAATTCGAGGCAGGAGAACTGGTGATTATTCGAAACTCGAAGATCGAGAGCGACCTCTCGAAGAAAAGCAAACCACGGTACTTTGGGCCCATGATCGTGGTCCGGCGCACCACGGGGGGTTCATACATCATCGCGGAACTAGACGGCGCGGTTTCGCTGGATTCCGTAGTGGCCTTTAGGCTGTTGCCGTACTACCCGCGGTCGAAAGTTCGCGTACCCGTAACAAAGTTGGTGGAACGATACGAGAAGTTGGTGGAAAAACAGGGGAAATCACCAGAATGGGGGGACGACGGGTTACGCGACTGGGAAGGACAATCAGGTCCACAAATCTAACTATTCTCGACTTAACGGACTAAAAGACTGGAGCGGCGTACGCATAGAACGCGAAACGTCACAATAAAAAGCACCAAGCGCACGGAAATTAGCAAAAAGTGGGGAGGAACGGGCAGTGACTCGATACGAGATCTACCTATAAACCTCCCTACGTTTCCCAAATAAAAAGCGGTTTCCCAATGAAAGAAATACCCTCCGTGAAGAAACGCGACTCAAGAAACCTCGTCATGCTGTTATCACCCCTATCCGGATCCGGAACACTTCCACCATCACTATCGCATCACTCTCTTTTAGGAAAGAAGCACAGCAAATGTTATTCAGCAATAAAATTACACAAGTACAGAAAAATGAAGCAAGAAAGACTACGGAGCGTCGATAGCAATATACAAATAACCCCGCACGGGGACAGTCCGACAATGCAGCATAGATCAAAACAAGAAAAAGGGGGCACGGAGAGGACTAGTCCGCGGTCTCCCCCGCACCCGAAATGTCCATCGTCTCCAGCGACCCTTCGTCCTCCTCCCACACGCCACCATCCAAGTAGGGCGTCACCGAACGCTCCCCATCCTCGGTCTTCACGGAGAGCGGCGGCTGGCGAGGCGAGCGGTCGGAATCGTCCATCAGTGAACTAGACCGCAGGCTCCGCGGCGAGACTGGTGGCGCGCCCGTCCGACTCGTACGGAATCTCGTCTTGCGTGGGGCGAACGACAGGCGGAGGAGTCGAGAGAGGCGGCGGCGTCGGCGGCAATGTACGAGAGCGGGAGACCTCCGCCGAGGACAGGTCCGGGGTTGCCGAAGAGGACGCGTCGAAGGGCGAGCTGCGCCCACGGATCGTCATGTCGTGGCGCGGCGGCACGCAGAGCCTCGCGCAAGCGCTCGGAGTCGATGGAGGCACGGCCTGCGAGACGCGCGTGCGGAGTGGACTCCCCGCTCGCGTACGGCAACGGCGAAGACAAGGGAGCGTCTGGCGCGTCGCCAGGTGCGGGAGTAGCTCGGTCTTCGAGATCCGCGTCGAACGGCG
>JARJCM010000315.1:0-119042 GCA_029233265.1 Mycena alexandri | reverse complement strand
AAAGGAGCGGAATCCGGGCAGCCGTCGACGGCCACTCGAATTGAGCCGTATCATAAATGGTAACAGACTTCAAGGTGGGGTGACGTGCAAGAAATGATGATAGTGTACCAAGTCCCTCGGTGGTAGTCCAATGTCGGTCCGAGGTATGCAATCTACAGTCGAGAAGACGGGGTAAGGTCAAAGACGACCACTCCTGCGCCGGCCCCTGGATGTACGCAAGGGGTCCAAGGATGTATAGGCTCTCAATGTCGAGCAAAACTTTCACGCACTCGAACAGTGGCACAATGAGCCTATCAGCCGTTAGTTAAGACATCCACTCTGATTCCTGAATGAGAACCCACGGGTATATGGACTGAAAAGCATGTCCGTCAACTGTGAGCGATCGGACCAACTTCGAAAATTTGGCCGTGTGGGAGGCGATAGTAGAACAGAACGCCTCGACGGAAGCTACAGTTTTGAGGTCCACGACGCGATACAAAAGTGGAACCCCGAGGCCTTGGAACAGCATTGTCGTTCTACACAGGGAAGCCCGATCGTGCGGTGGCGCGGCCTGAATGATTTCCGAGATGACCTCGTTGGGGAGCCATCGCGCGATGGACTTGTATGCTCGACGAGTCAAGACCATAACTTTGTTTTTGCACCTGTTTTTTTTCCGGGAAGATTTGAAGAAACAGGCCTGAAAACCCAGAGCAAGGTGAGATGTAGGCATAGCGGATTGGATTGCTGGATGCTCACCCAGACTCTCGCTTCAACTTGAGAGGAAAGGAGAAAGGGTCTCGGCCATCAATAATTCATCAATGTTTCGATCACCAAGCTGTGCCTTCCAGTTACATTACATGCCACCGCCCGTCAACTTCAACTTGGGCCTTCCAACTAGCCTATGGAACACAAATCCAGCGCCTCTGGTTCGCAAGCTGGATGTTATCTCTTCCCATTACTCGCTACACTCTCCTTTCTGCTTCTGAGCCACTTTTTTCGACGTCGGAGCGGTAATATCTGGATCTTCGTTCGTGCTGAAAAGAAAAGGAAAATGCACCAACTCGATTCGAACTTCGACAGCAAGCCGAGCCCAAAACAAGTGCCCATGGCGATAGAAGATGGAATAACGTGCAATAATTTTCCGGAGGGAGTCTGTTTGTCAGACGGCGAAATATGTATCTAAGGTATTTGCCATCTTCAGCAGGGAGCCGATGACATGGCCAGCGGGATATTAGCTATTGAGGTCAGTGATTTTCTAGGCTGCTATTCAGAAACCCGAGATCTACGGCCTCGCCGAGAGAGGTTAGCTCGTCGAGGGTGGCTGGGTAGTGGCGTAGCACAGTATATTATTTGGGGCCGGTATACTGCATGTTACAACCCGGACTGTTCCGAAATGGGACCATAGCGGGCTAATATATTATCCTGAGTCTTATCGTAAGGGACGCGCGAACAAGAAACGGCCGTATTTTTCAAGTTACGGATGTACCTCAAGTGTTATATCCATGCACCACGACCTCCGACAAACTACTCCGATCGGTCCCTCCGGCTCCGATTGCGCTCCGTCTCCTCGGAGCGCATCGGACCGCCGGAGTAACGGAACGATCGGAGCTCCGACAAAACATCGGAACGATCTCCCACCATCTGACACCTTGGCAAGACGCCATCCCACACATTCCTTATTATCCTAAGTCCTCCGACTTCTTACTTATTGTTTCAACATCGTTCCTTTTGTCACCTGACTTCTTTCTCCCCTTTTGGACTTACCTTTATTGTTATGTCCGCATGGTTTCTAACATATCTCCTTTACCTATTACAATAAGGAGCTCTAGTATTTAATCTTGTCCTACATCCTCCTGTACTTCAGTTTTATGATAAACGTTGCTTCACCCTGTTCCTCGTGAAGTAGTCTGGTCGTTCCGCTCCGACACTCCGCCGGAGCTCCGCTTCTATCATCTCCCTCCCTCCGACGATATCCTGCAGTAACGCTCGTCCAATTATCCCCTCTGTGGCGTAGCGTCATCCAGTCCGCCTTTCACCAGCTCCGACTCCGGACTCCGGTTCCGTTCTGCCCGGCCCGCCGCTCCGCTTCGTATCTGTTGTTAGTTCGACTGGCCCTATATCCCTCCGTACCATCCTCTGGACGACTCGGATATAACAGTATCATAAAACTCACCTGCTCGGTATCGTTTGCTATGTCGTCATCATCGCTCCGTACTACACCTTGGTTCCTCCTGTCGCCGACATCAATGCGGCGCAGGGCCGAGTTGTATTCCTCCGCACAAATCAACTCCGAGCATACCGACGATAAGTGCTCATCTGATCTTGTCACTACGGATGTTAGTCACTACCCCCATCTCGGTGATTACCATTCCGTTCGGTCCTCCGGAAACTGGGTCTGTCCGAACCAGCTTCACCACTTATCCTTCTCCGGCACCGCCCTCTCCGTCGAGATTCGACTCCGAGTCGATCTTCGGGGACCGGCAGTCTGCTCGGGAAGAGCTGGCGTCTTCGGGCACCTGGATCCCGACATTCAGCGATCCATCCACCCTTCCGGAATCCACCACACCCACTCCGTCGGAGCCCGCGCCTTCTCCGAGTCCTTCGGACCGCGGCCTTGACGGTGAATACCAGCACATCGATCAGTATTGCTCTCCCATCCATTCTCCTCCTCATCCACCAGTCCCTGGTTCCCAGGCCTCGTACCATGACCTCGGACCACTCCACATCCCGTACCCGGAATTTTTTGACGGCACCAATCCGTTGAAAATCGATTCGTTCATCACCCAGTGCTTCGCGCACTTCTCCGGGCGTCCTCGGACCTACGCCTCGGACGATGATAAGATCGCCTTCATGCTCCACTTCCTAAAGGGGCAGGCGGCTGAGCTTTTCAACGAATCGGGCCGTGTCGAAGAGTTTTCCTGGCATGGAAACTTTTCCACGTTCATCGGGGAATTCCTGGATGTGTTCGGACGTCGGAGTCGTCACGCCGACGCGGACTACGAACTCCGACGCCTTCGGATGAAACACGGAGATCGAATTGGGCCATTCCTCGAGGAGTTTGAGGCTCTCACTCCGTTCATGGCCTGGAATGACTCCGCAGTCTCCCACGCTCTCTACTCCGCTCTTCCACTCCGTATCACCATACAGCTCGACGATCTCATTACGTATCCGTCCAGCTACGCCGGACTCCGCTCACTAGTGATTCGGCTCGATGCCAAACACTGGCAGGCGGTACTTCTGGCCGGAAGCGCGACTCCGGAGCTGCTTCTCGGCACTCCGGAGCAAGGGAATTGGGCCGACTGTGCTCGCGGGTTCTTCGGAACGCCTCTCAGTGCTCCTGCAGGCTCCGAAACCCCCGCTGCCAACGATCTGCTGTTCTCCGTCACCCCGGAGTCACCAATCGTTGCCAAACCTAACCCTACTCACTCTGACACTTCCTCCGACATGCCGTCTCTCGTGTCGCTACCGATCCACCACGACACGCCCACTCCGCTCTCTCCGATCTCCTCCGGACCCCCGTGCGTATACCAAGTCGCGGTTCCGATGGAGATTCATCGAGAACGCAAGCGCTCCGCATCAGTTGCGGGCCTCCTTGTGCAGGAAGGCGGTCGTGCGGGACGTCTCCGCAAGAGCGAAGCTCTGAGACGTCGGGAGTTGGACCTCTGTCGGTATTGCGGTTCTCCGCTTCACCACATCGGCGGTTGTCCTCGTCTAGTGCGTACCGTTGCTGATCACCGCGAATCCTCGTCGGCTCCGCTGTACAAGGTCATCAGCAGCAGCGGAAATTCCTCCGGTCAGGTCTCCGAACCTTCGGACCTTTGATTTAACGACAAATAGCACTCCGCAACTCCGTCCGCGACTCCGCGTTGCTCCGGAGTTCATCTTGGGATCCTTCGCCTCACCTCACACGTCGCACACGCATCACGATATATACCAACATCGCCTCCATTCGCTCCGTTAACGACTACCCGCTCTTCGGAGCCGGGCTTCATGATTTCCAACAAATCTATATCAATCCTAGAGATTGCCTCGGGATTCAACTCCCGCTACGTATCGGATCTTTTTCTCCTTGTCTCGGAATAAATGTACTTGTACTTATTTGCGAATCTAAGGTTTGAAACCTCCGTTGCGGGAACTCCGGCTGAGCTTCAGTTCACTCCGGTACCTTCGGCAATTCTCGACTTCATTAATCGGCAGTCCATCTGTCTCCATCCAACTTGGTGTTGTCATTCCGATATGGCTATCTGCCATGGAAACTGTGTCAACGTCTTCTCGACTCTTCTTTGATCTGGATCCTGGAACCTTGGCGGCACTCCACTTCGCTCCGTTGAGCGACCGAAGTAGCACCAAAACTAATCCGACCAGTATTCTCTGGGTTTCAAGTGCGCGCACGACCGGCAACTAAGCCGGATATTGCTGTGGTTGTTCCAACTATGGACGGACGTCTACGTCTACACCACCCAATTCTGACACCTTCACCAAATAACGCTCCGGTTCACTCCGCTTGCGTTTCTCGGGCCTTGCGCCAACGTTCGTTCTTCGGAACGTTCCTCCGAGGCTTTAGGTCTCAATCGCTCGCACTCCGGCATCGCTCCGGACCTGCCAGCAGTTCTTCGGAACATTCCCCGTCCTTCGGGACATTCCTAGACTCGTTCAGGGACCTTGGCTTACGCCCCGTCCTTCGAGTAAACACCACTCCGGACCGTCGTTACGAAGACTGGCCCCTTCCCTCGATCTCCGGCAGTACCCCCGAAGCACTCCGCTTCACTCCCAATGGCGCTGGACCATGTCCGGCTGTCATGCCTCCCTATCCCCAGTTCATCCTATACCACGTTGATTGTTCTACAACTCGTGGAGTTTTCGACCCTCGACTGGCGTGTAAGAGCTTATAGGGAAATGTCTAACCCACATCATTCCCGCAAAGCCCTCGTCTCGAGTACTTCATAACCTCCGCGTTCACTCCGGTCCTTTTCCGCCTCGGTCGGACGCTGTTCATCGGACCTGCGTTCTTCGACAAGCGGGTAAGAGCTCAACGGAAAATGTCTAATTCACATCATTTCCACCGAGCCTCCGTTTCGACTTCGCTTCTCCGCTGGATCGCTCCGGTCGTTCCGGATCTCGACAGTTGGTCTTGGAACCCCTGGCGCGTTCTCCAGGCTGTGTTCTTTCGACCTTCGGAATCAATAAAACGACTCTTCGACCTGGTATCACCGGAGCTGAGAGACGTTGTTTACGACACCGTGTTCTCCGCTCCTACCCTTTTTTCCGCCTTCGGACTCCTTCGTTGGCGGATACGCTGGGTCGTGTTCCGTCGGAACGCCACCCTCTTTGGACTTCGTCACAAAACAACCCTATGTCTCGGAACGTGAATCGGAGCTCGGGTGCCTCACTCCGACCGTTCCGGACCACGACGGGAGATCGATGCCTCTTGGTGTCCGCTCTCTGAGCGCTCTCCGAGGTCCGCACGGGCTTCTTCCGTCGCCCAGTGGCGAAATCTGTTCCCACAATCGAGTTGTTAGGGAAATCGGAGTTATGTGTAGTCTGTGGGCAAACTACCCAAGAGGGGGATACGCCATACGACTATTCATCAAAACCATCGAAATTCCGATTTTCTCCAGCAGGAATTGCTCAAACAGCATTACCTCGCCGAAAAGCCCTACAAATTCCACTAGTCCACTCCATCATTCGGAATCGACTATCCATCTGTCCAGTCGTATACGGAATGAGTTCTATCACCGGACTCTTCCAAGGATCGAGTTCTATCTCCGGACTCTCCTATCCATCACGACACACATCCGCGCTCGACATCGACTTGCTTTGCGACATATCCGAACGTTACTCTCCGCTCCGGATCGACAGATCATCGTCCGGATGCCGATTGAACAACACGGAATTCACGGAACGATAACACTGTATCCCATACGTCTGCCTAGCGTCCATCTGCATACTCCGTTCACTCCGATCCGTACCGCGCGTCACCTCGGACTCGAATTCACGGATAAGAGCTCACCGAAAACGTCTAACGACTTAACTTCCACTGTAGCCCCCGTGTCGACCGCTGTTGACCTCCGGTTCATCTCGGAACGCTTCGGACCCCGCAAGGACCTAACATGGCTCACATACGACTATTATGTGCGATATATCACGACCATATCTTCCAGTTCTATCGGATCACAACATGTTCCAAGCAGTCGAATCCCATGTCCTTACAAGCACCTGGATCACGACTTCGTGCATACGCGTTGTTCGTCCATCCATCCACTTCAGCCGACTTCTATTTTATTATCGGCATCATCCGGCATACAATTAATTGGCACCGTCGAGTTCGGACGGAGTACCGCGAACGAAGATCATCCTCAGAACCACTCCTACCGAACTCCGGAACCATTGCCTATTCTATTCCCTTCAGAATCCGCGCCTGAGTTGTCCCCGACTCCGAAAATGCTGTTCTACGTCTTCGGAGCTCCGACAATTCACCAACTTGCGGCTTGTCCGGTTTCAAGTCAACATCATCGACCAATCAGAAACATGACCATGTCTGACGACTCCATTGGTCCGTTAATCATCGCACGAATCGACACTTGGCATAGCCATTGCACTCCGCTCCACCGGACCTCGTTCCGACAGCATCGGAGCCAATGGTCTGCGCTAAAAACGTGCTCCATTCGTCCGATTCTTAACCATGGATGTTCTCCGACGTTTCGGAGCTCATCGGCTAGTACAAAATAACGCCGCTGAGTTCTCTCCGATTCAATTGTTCTATTGTTCTTGACACGTTGGACCAATTAGGCCACTGCTAATCTGGTTCTCACGACTTTCTGGACTTCCATTCAACTTAACACTCGTTCCGGTCACTCCGAGTCCGTCGGAGCTCGTTGCGGTTCACTCCGCCTCACTCCGTCTCACTCCGCTGTCGCCGGACCGATACTTTTCGCATTCAAACCCCTATCTACACATCTACAAGCTCTGAAAAAACCAAGAAAATCAAGAATAACAAAACAGTATATACAATTAGTCCGAGTCCAGCTCAATCACCTCCCCGGTGATTGGATTCCCCGCCGAATCCACCATTGGCACCCCGTCCGCATCACGGAGCTGCACACGAGAGATGTGCAGGTCTTCGATCGCCGGAACGACGATCGACGACACCCGAGACGCCAACTGCGCCTCGGTCTCCTCCTCCTTCACCTTCGCCGTCTCCTCCGTTTCCGTCTCGTCAACCCCTTCCGACGGACGGATGAGGCGGTAGCGGTCGCCGATGTCGAGCCCCGGCCAATTCCGACTTCCACTCGCCACCGGCTGGCTGGCCTCCGCGGCCACCAGCACCGGTTCCGCGACTGGTGTCGGAGCCCTAGGCTCCTCCGCTCCGCCCTCCTCCCTCGGACTCGCGCTACCCGGCGCATCCACGTCCATCTCGACGACGGCGGTTGGCGTCACCGTGCGCTGCGGCACGCCATCCCCGAGAACCCTCTCCGGAGTCCCGCGTTCCTGCGGAACGGGCTCCGAGACAGCCCCCGGGGCACCCTGCCCGTCGTCCCCACTCCGCGCGTGCTCATCGAGGCGCGGCGTCGCTTCGGGAGTCCAAGTGGCCTCCCTGGGTCCACCCGGGCTCGAAGCCGTTGCCCCGACATTCTCTGCACCCGGAGATCCCACCTTGTCCTCCACCATCTCGTCGCCCTCCTCCTCGCTCCGCTCCGCCTCGGCCTCCCGTCCCGGAGCCGGCGCCTCCTCGTCGCTCGACCAGACGTCGCTCCCGAACCACCCGTTTCGACCCCACCCCCAGTCAGGAGTGGAGTCGAAGACCTCCTCGGCGAGCTTGATGAGGTCCCCGCGACGGATGGGGCCCTCCACGGACAACTCGTCCAGGAGGTCCTGGAGGTGGCTGCGCAGTCGCGCCGTCTCAGTTCGGAGACGACGCACTCGCCGCCGCTCCTGACCCAGCTCCTTGCGGAGACGGGTCACCTCCGCGGAGTTGTGGTCCGCCCGGCGATGCGCCATCGCGCGCACCGCCTCGAGCCTCTTCTCCCACTCCGATCCCGCTGCGGCCGTTCCGCCCGCGGCGCGCTCTCGACCTTGCACCCTCGGAGCCCTTTCTCCGTCCCGCATCTCGAGAACCTCGCGACGGAGCTCCTCGAACTCCTCGCGCAAGTCCCCGAGCCGGGTCTTGGGCCCGTCCCCCGAGTAGTCGCCCGGGCCCCGACGACCGGAGCGAATGCGCTTCTTGGGGCGCGCCTCCGACTCCGTCCCCGGGTGTCCCTCCGACTTCTCGGACCGCTTCCTTTTGCTTCCACTCGCTTTCTTCGACCCCGTCGCGTGATCGCCGTCGCGGCCGCCCCGTCGGGTGTTGTTGGGGTTGAATGAGCACTTGATCTTGCGCCGCGAGCAGCGGGCGCAAGTCCGGTACCGACCTTGCCGAATCTGCGCCGGAACGACGCACTTCGACGCGGTCTCCGCACAGCGGTCACAACCTGAGAAAATTATCAATAAAAAATTCTAGAAAAAAATAAAAAAATAAAAAAATCAAGAACGAGGACTTACGATCCTCATCCTCCAACTCGAGCATCTGCTCGACCACCGGAGCCCGCTTCACAACGATGACGTTGCGTCGGAGCGGCACTTCGCTCTCCGACTCGTCGTCTCCGTCCGACGCACCACCCTCCGTCTCCGCCCGCTTCCGCTTCCGCTTCCGCTCCCCGGACACCGTCGCCACCGGCGGCACCAAGTCCAGGTGGCGGGCCTGGAGCTCGCGGTATTGCTCCACCTCGTCCACGGGAATCGCCTCGCTCTCGGCAATGAGCGCCGCGATGCGCGCAATATTTTCTTCGTCCGCCTCCGCCGCTGCCCGTATTTGCCGCGCAAGCGCCACGCGGCGGTCCTCCCGCTCCCTGGCTTCCGCTCGGACCTTCTCCGCCTCTCGCTCCTCATTCTCTGCGCGCACCTGCGCTGACGTCGCCCGTCCCTTGCCCTTATCCTGGCGCCCCGTTCCACCACCTCCACCACTGCTTCCCGCGCGCTTGTCCCCCGCTCCGTTGTTCGACCCGGCTCCACCTGCGTTGGTGTTGTTGGTGTTCGACATTTTGCTGGGCGTTCCGGTGTGTGGTGAGCTGAGCTGGTGGTGGTTGCGGAGAGAAAAAGTTTGTTGACTCAAACTTACGGCATCACGTCACGTGACTATACAGTCCCGTACTCGGAACGAGCGGAGCCGAGAAAATTCAAAATTATATTCAAAAAATCCAAAGACCATTTTTTATGCCTTACGATCCATTATTCACGACTCCGACAGTTATCCTCCGAATTCTCCCATCGGACCTCCACCACCGGACGTTCGCCTAGGGAGTCGAACCCTAGAGGGGGATACTGTTATATCCATGCACCACGACCTCCGACAAACTACTCCGATCGGTCCCTCCGGCTCCGATTGCGCTCCGTCTCCTCGGAGCGCATCGGACCGCCGGAGTAACGGAACGATCGGAGCTCCGACAAAACATCGGAACGATCTCCCACCATCTGACACCTTGGCAAGACGCCATCCCACACATTCCTTATTATCCTAAGTCCTCCGACTTCTTACTTATTGTTTCAACATCGTTCCTTTTGTCACCTGACTTCTTTCTCCCCTTTTGGACTTACCTTTATTGTTATGTCCGCATGGTTTCTAACATATCTCCTTTACCTATTACAATAAGGAGCTCTAGTATTTAATCTTGTCCTACATCCTCCTGTACTTCAGTTTTATGATAAACGTTGCTTCACCCTGTTCCTCGTGAAGTAGTCTGGTCGTTCCGCTCCGACACTCCGCCGGAGCTCCGCTTCTATCATCTCCCTCCCTCCGACGATATCCTGCAGTAACGCTCGTCCAATTATCCCCTCTGTGGCGTAGCGTCATCCAGTCCGCCTTTCACCAGCTCCGACTCCGGACTCCGGTTCCGTTCTGCCCGGCCCGCCGCTCCGCTTCGTATCTGTTGTTAGTTCGACTGGCCCTATATCCCTCCGTACCATCCTCTGGACGACTCGGATATAACATCAAGAAATATTTATATCCTGCGCGTGAAGATGGTTAAACGGCGAAGAATCGAGGGGCTGAATTTGACTGAGGCATCCGTGCACAGGCGTTACATTCAAGTTACAAAAACTCTGGCATCAGTTGGGCATCAGGCATTTCTCTCTATCACGCATTTCTCGCTTACAATTCACGCGCCATCTTTTGATCTTGTGATGTCGCGTAGCTCGCGTCCACGAGCATACGCGAGACGCGACCTGACTCGACATTTTTATGTAGGTGTTCTACTTACTGCAGCTTCACATTTACCTGATTTATGAGTGCCACTGGGTCGGCCTTTGCCCATTCAACAATTTCTACGCCTTCAACTATCTGGATCGGCCCGTATTTCAATCAAAATTGTGCTCGCGTAAGGTGTCGCGTGAGATTTTCGACGATGAAGTTGTACGCGCGCGTAGTCACCGAGAGCTCACGCGCAAACTGTGAAAATCAGTGAAAATCCCGATGAGCAAGTTAACCCTCTGACAGCCTCTGACACAACTAAATCTCCGGGGAATTATCACGCGCTCCAAATGCTTGTTAAAGTCTTGTCTTCACCCTTGGACGTCGAAGACCGAACACATCAGGAAAATCCGGAATGCTATGAAGTACGAGGCCTGAATTTGGGGGGCTTTCATCGTCTATGATGGTCTATGAGGTTGGTCGTGTTATTATCTGGGTCTATAGCGGACTATGTTGGGTTATGCAACTGAGGCTTAATTCTGGTGGTCTATGAATTCACGGGCCCGCCCATGAGTGACTCTGCAATTTACATGGGAATTATGGAGGTCTATGGTTGATTATGGTTGTACAGCAAATTTACCAAATTGAACGACACTTTTTGCGGTTTCTTTTGGCGACTTAGACACTACTAGTATCCGATAGTAGCCTGCTTGGCAATTGAAGAATGTCGCCGAAGTATCTGGGGATGTTGATCACGGCGAGTTGGATGCCCGACACAATTTAAATGAGCTGAGATTACTTCCTGAGTTACTAGCAGCTGCCAAAATGTGTTCCACTGTCCGCAGGAAAGAGACCCACAGGAGTCACAAGTCAAAGTCCCCGTTCAATTCATTCGGCAATCTGGAAACTGTCAAGAACACCGCCCGACGTCAACATCACGAAACTTTGATCGTGCCACGTCTTGCCTCGTCCTTTTCTTCCTTTCCCCCACTATCCTCTCGTGGTTTCCATAGTTCATGGCTTGTTCCCCTCAAGTGAACAGTGCACTCACTCCCAAATGCCTTCAAGTTACCAACACAACAAATGGTTCCTCAAAAGTCAAGCTGCTCATCTCGTCCCTCCTTCTTGGTCAAACCACACCGCAAACTCCAAGAACAAAAAAGCTTGCAACTCGAAACATCAAGATCACGACATCATCAAGCAAATACTTGGCTCAAAAATTCCCTGCATCTGGTATCAAGACCTCAAATACTTGGCATTCTCGCAGTCCGTAATCAAGTTGTTGGACACTTCAAGTTCTTGCGCGCGCGGGTAGACATTGTATATCAAATTGTGTACGTGGTGTACATTCCGTTCTAATTACAATTGTCGTAGTTGTTTATCGTACCTGGACTCAATTTACCATTTATTGCCCAAATGCCCTCGTTTGAAATTCGTTTGAAATCCACCATTATAAGGACTATCAGAGCTACTACATCTATGTGATCTCTGTGTCTATCATAGACATGGCTGAGTCTATGATGGTCTATGAGATTCAAACCGCCCCTCCCACCTTTCTATATAGACGAGGGTTGGCTATGAAGCCTTTTGTGTCTTTGTTGGGCTATAATGGGCTATGATAGTGTTTCGGATTTTCCTGATGCAATAACACCCCGAGGTGTACTCCATATTATTTTCTTCCATCCCTCATCCAACTGATTTGGGGTTCAACAACCCTTGAACGTGTCAAGACCGAGGCCATACTACCCCGAGGTGTGTCCCGTTGATTGTTTTTCTTCGTCCTTCGTTGAGAGAGGCCAAGATGAAAGAGGCCCAAAACATCTACGACGAACCCTCCTTCTGGGAGCACTACAACAAATTCCCCCGATCTGAGAAGGGCGAGCTTGGCGCCTCCGAGTGGCCTGAGCTCCTCCGCATCCTCCCCAGAGACTTCAACCACAAGAAGGTTCTCGACCTGGCCTGTGGCGAGGGCTGGTTCGCACGGTGGTCCCGCCTCAATGGTGCTGCCCAGGTCGACGCCATGGACCTCTCAACCAACATGCTCGCCAAAGCCAAGAAGCAGGGTCTCGCGAACGGCATCACAGATATCAATTATTCTGTCATGAACTTCGAGACACTGCGGCTTCCGTGCGGGGTATACGATGTCGTCTTCTGCGGCCTGGCCCTGCACTATGCCACGGACATCGACGCCGTCTTTAGGCAGGTGCACCAGTCTCTAGCTCCTGACGGGGTCTTTGTCTTCTCCATCGAGCACCCCTTCATTACGGCCCCGCTGCGCAACGTGGGCTTCACCAAAACCGAAGACGGTGTGGACAGCTGGCCCGTCGATAGCTACTTCACCGAGGGCGAGCGCAGGGTCAATTGGCTCGTCGAGGGCGTCGTCAAGCAGCACCGCATGATGTCTACATATCACACGGCCCTGGCTGATGCTGGGTTCGAGATGACTGCCATGGACGAGTGGGGCAAAACCAATGATCAGTCACGAAAGCATCCCGACTGGATCGAGGGCGTTTGTCCTCGGTTCCTGCTCATCGGTGCCAAGCAGAGACGCGCTACATAGGGTCATAAAGGAGTTTGAGGTGGTCGTGATGGAGGCGTACGGTGATTTGGAGTTAGCTTATTCCGTTCCCACATCCACCGATAATTTCTTGCCCCCTCTGCACCATGTCCTTGAAATGTGAAAAGCAAGAGATTTTCTCCGCGTCAACCCGCCGCATCGACGACGAAAAGTTTGTCGGTAATCCTATTGATTTTACGCACCCAGTTAAATTGCGCTCGTGGTTCTCCAGCTTCGCAGATCCGGATCTATACTCCAAGAATCTACTTTCAGTTTCAACCTGTTGGCTCCGATGTTGGTGTGCATCGCAAGAGCGTTGCCGTTGCACTTCCTGGACTACGACATGATAATTGAGTTCCCAGTGTTCGTATTTGATCCTCATACACTGAAATACAAGGACGTAACTTCTATGTTGTCCCAACGTTCATCACTGTGAATGCCTTCTGATTGTCAAAAAAAAGGTGGCTCAAGGGATTCGCGCCTCGGTGAGCACTTGTGCGAGCTCAAGTATGTTTTTGGAGTGGGGGCGAAAGCTTCATCGGCAATCGGTCTGGATTCCCGTCGGACTCGAGCGGATCCGGAGGTACTGGCCAAGTTCTAGCTGATTTTAGTTTCGCGACAGACAGTCGCAAAATTCAATCACAGCACAGCCACATGTTCAATTTGTTCCGGAGAGTACTAAAAAAAAGTCAAGAACTCGATACTTGTTCAGTTTGATACTTAGATGCATTTGCCGTCCGTGTAAGTTAAACGGAATATGCGCCGCGGGTGAGTAGCGGTGAAAGGGCAACAATCCGTTGCCACAGCCGTTTTTAAGTGCGGATAGTTTCCTAATGTCGAATCTCGCACAGATTCTCGATTTTACAGGACGTACACAGTTTCGTGATACAACTCGAACTGGGAGCAATGATACAGGTTACAACACCGCGTATTCAATCCTTCCCAAAGAATTCCTCCGCCACAAACTCCCAGATTTTCTGGGGCTTGTTGAATTGATCGAAGGTAAACTGGTACTTCTTCGTGTCCTGCTCAAACACATATTCCAAGATGCCGTCCTGTTTGTCAATATATGGGATGGCGTTCCTAAAGTTCATTGTCAGAGAAATTTCGACGGGGAAAGGCTGGGGTGCCGCGGGATCGTCCTGCAGGCCCGCAATTTCGAGCTCGGACAGAATGCTGTCAAAGTCGGTGACCTCCGAGCCTTTCACCCCGCCGTCGAATTGGGATGTCGTCGCGGTGGGCGTGCCGCCGAAGACCGCCGACCGGACACCATGTTTTTGGAACAAATAACTGCTGAAGATCGAGCATGTGGACGCGCAGATACTGTTAGCGACGAAGACGTAGTCGCTGCCAGCAAAAGGTGGAGTGGTAAAGCTCGTGACAGCGCTCGAGTTGTCCCCAAAGTCGTCGAGGAACTGCTTTGAGAAAGCATCCTTGACGCCATTGACGATTTGCGGTACTGGTGGATCCATAAACTGCGTATTGTTCTCCAACAAAACATAGTCTATCAGTTCACTGATCAGTCTCGGACGAGTTTGCGGCGAAAAAGACGTACTCAGGTCCCGGTAAAAGAAATACGAATACTCGGACTCCCCGAGGCCCGAAGCAGCAGCGGCGTCAGATTCGCGCCGAATTAAATCGCTATCGCGAAAAACGGCAGGAAATCCAGGGTACAAGTCTTGCGGCCACAGTGACCAGAGAGCGATGGCTCCGGCAAAAATGAATCCCCCGCGGTTGCCAGAGTTGTCGACAATGATCTTCTCCACGCCAGCTGCCTTCAGGGCATTAAGACCGGTGAACAATGTGTCGGAAATACCATTGAAATATGAATTGGCGTCCGTTCCATCAGAAGGTTCAAATTGTTCAAAATAAACCACTCCAACTTTAGGGTGTTCAGCAAGCTGGTAAATGTCGAGCGTTACGAAATGGCCAAATGAAGTCACTGATGGACGGAATAAGTATGGGAACGAAAAGTGACCAGGAACACACAGTTGGGTTGGACAATGTTGGCGGGCGGTGCGACGCTTGCTGCACTAGCCGCCTGTCGTACGGGACCTTGAGCATCAGGAGCAACTACGCCTTTTCGGCGGGCATTCATGGCGGATGCAGTGATATCAGCGCGGCGTTCGAGCCGGCGCTTGCGTGCTGCAGAGTCTGAGTCGGCGGAAGGAAGACATGTCTCTGCAATAAACGACGCGGTCGTGTTTCCGCTGCCAATGAATGTAGCAGCCCAAGGAATTGTGACGGTCTGTCGTCCTCCCGTCTTGGTTTGAAGGGTTACCGTGACGGAATCCGCACCAGGATAAAAGGCACGCTGTCCGAAGCGGCCAACCTCTTGCGTGTAGAGCCCTGCGTCGGTGTCTGCAGAGTAACGACTCATGAGCCGCATGTACCGTGGATTCACCGTTTCGTATGCGCCAACGAGGCCCTTGAAAATGCTGGACTCAGTGGCAAGCTGAACCAGGTACGTGCTTGCATCGACACCGTCGATCGTCAGAATGCGAGTACCATCGAAGGGGCGCACGTGGACACCGATGCTTTCGAAATACGCCTCCAGACCTGCCCGTCCTTGATTTGGAAAGTCGTAGTTCGCGAGGAATGTTGGGAATGCGGTTTCGTCAAATGGTGACTCCGCAAGTGTTGCAATCGAGAAAGGAAGATTATAACTGAAAGCTTCAGTGCAAAGTGCTGAAAACACGGTGTGTCCATCGGCTTCCTTATCGAAAGCATCTGCGACCTATAAAACGCATCACTTCATGCTCATGGTGCTTCATCTTAGTGCTTACCGCCGTGTTGAAGTCCCAGTCTGTCGCATAGCCGCTAGTAGAAGTTGTTTTTTGGACATCTATCTCCGGCTGAATCAGTTTCGATGACTTGGGGACAACGACTTTTCAACACCTTCAAGGAGCGCTCGGACATTGACATCATGCGGAATCAAGGGGTTCGGAGAGTGGAGGAACCAATTTTCGAGCGAGTAATATTGAAGAGCCTTGATGGCCGAGTCCACCACCGACAAGCTACGCGTCTTATTGAAGGGGACATTCAACTCGCACGCGTGGGCCGTTTTGCTAGACACCCATGTGGACGCAGACGCTAGTGTACACGGATCACTATGCGGGCTTCGTCAAGTTGAACTAGAAGTAAAAATTGACGCAAGACGAACACTGCTGCATGGGTAAGGCTAGACGAGGCCACCAAGAGCAAGAGAGGGACAATCATGGTGAGACGGAAGGGTCGTGTCGAGGAGCTATGTGGGTTCTTGCCTTCTTATACCGAAGATAGATGAGCGGGTACTTGCCACGCATGGCGATGGCGATATCTCGGGGTTCCAAAATGCCGATTCTGTCATTCGGTCAAAAGTGTGAAATATCATGGCATCATCATCTGCATGCAGCAGACTGCAATTGGATGTCTTCAGCTAATGTATTATCTTGGGGACAGAACAACTGACATCCGTCGTCCAAAGCAACGTCCTGTGGGAGACAGGACAGGCGTCGAGGCTCGAGATAGCTCGAGATAGACGAATTTGTGCGATAGTCGTCGCGGCAAGCACCGCGTCACGCGTGCATAGGGCTACGTACGGGGCAAGAACGTCTCACGAACCGCTGGAGGAGTCCCACGACTGGAAAGAGTGAGTTGACAATCGACAAGATGCTGAAATATCCTAGGACCAGCGTAGTTGTGTTCCTTCGTTTTGCGCAGTTGCGGAGAAAGGGCGGTGAAGTCCGCGGCCGAAGATCAAGTATTTGATCCGAACACCTCCAATCAAGGAAGGGTTCAACCAAATTCAACCTTTGCCTTCTAGGTGAGTATCCGAGTCGTTGTTCGTCATAAACATTCCCTGTCACGGCTCTGAGACTTCAAATATTTGAACCAATGCGCCCATCCGTTGCCAACTGCGTTCTCACAGGTTGAATCATGATTCCCTGTTGACTGTCCGAATATTCGGACATGCCCAGCATCATATCCTTGAGTCCTTGAGTGTGGTCTCGCCGGGTCCTAAAACCGACAGATGGAAAATTACATACCGCCCAATCCATTTGAGTGTTTGCCTCTCCTCCTTTGCTTGAAGAGGTTTAACTAACCAGATGGGCATGTATGGGTTAAGCGAATACCGTAAGTCGAGATGGGTGATAAGCCTAACACGCTTTAAAACGTCTTCAGATTCTGCGAATGTACTCGACGGTGAATTGATACGAACGAACACGCTTCTAAGTGCTCTAGAACATCGTCGATGACGGGCCCTATGGCTAGGCACGTACGCGCATTTTGGTCGGGATAAATCTCAAAGTTGCCGAGTTGGATGGTGATCATGATCGACCGGCACTCTAGATTCAAAGATCGCGAGGCCACTGGCACGTTGGGGATTTTTTGGGTTCCTTGGCTCGGGTGGCAGTCGGGCGCTCTATTTTAGTCAAGAAGCACCTCCCTGTAAGCGCTTTTGGGAATTTCGTTGTTCTGTTTAAGGGGGGCAGCGAGAAGGAGCTGATGAGAGATCACTGAATATGTCGGCCCGTTGCCGTTTGTGATTGCCGAATATATGAACCGTGGGAGAATTCCAGATTAGTTGAATCATGATTCGGGTTGAATTGTTTGGATTGGATGGTGTTATAGCCTGGACTGTATTCGCGCGGTACAGGACCGGTGCAAAAGTACCACGAGACGAGGCGTGTTTTCCAGAGTTTTCTTATCTTTATCTGTTCCTCGCACTCAGGACAGAATGTAACAAAGGAGTGCACCTCTCAAAGAGACTACGCAAAACGCGTCGGAGGAAAGATCAACCTACATCCGGAAGATGTAGGAGCATGCAGGCCCGGGTCATCGTGATCGTAACCTCGACAGTACACACCCATCAGGAAATACTCGTTCAGGTGACTCCGCTGCTGGTCATCAGTCCTCACTCGTGTTGGTTGGTCTTGCGGTGGAGTTCCTCTTCAGGAATTCTTGCGGTCGAGTTAATTCTACCTACCTACCACAGTAATCCACTTCAAAAAGTCAAACGCCTACTCTCAGAGGAGTACTTGGAAGTCCGAAGGCCCTAGGTTCAAGCTTGCAATCCCTGCTCCGCTGCAATCTATTCCTCCTTCCAGGTTCGCGCCACGGTCCATCATTGGCGTCAAGCTGCTGACCATTTTGTCGTTAAGCGCTCATCACTTGGTCTCGTCATCTGGTACTCTTATGTCAACGCCTGTTCGAGGTATAAAACCTCCAGTCAAATTCCAGGCGATGCAGCTATCCCTCTCTCAGGTATAATGCTTTTCCATCTTGCGCTACTATCCCTCGTCTCTTCGGCCGCATGCCAAGACCTGGGTGTTCCACTGTCATGGCGGGTGCGTATCATCTCCCAACCGTATCGCTGTTATCAATCGCCAAAAATATGAAACAGGAATTCAGCAACAGTCGTACTCTAGCTCAACGAATTACCATCGCGCAGAACGCTATAAACCAAATAACCCCGCAACTGAACTCGGCCACCGGGGAATTCAACGGTTAGTCACTTTATGAGTGGAGTGGATCACAATTCATCGTGTCAGGCCTTGGATACTGGCAGTCGGGCAACGTTTGGTCGGTGCTCGCAAATCAAGACCATTTCGCTGGGACAACCACCAATAAGGCCTTGGTCGTGAACAACCTCAACCTTGTCTTTAGTCGATGGGCACACTACGATCAATTTCAGTGCGTCGTCGAATTCAATTATAGCTTGAGACTGACATTATCTATGAAGGGTAATTCCGTTCGTCATGCATTCAATTAATCTAACGATTTCTCTTCCACAAGTTCAACGATGATGCAATGTTTGTTCAAGCCCAATTCATTCTTGATCCAGAACATTTACATACCCAAGGTGGTGGGCGCAAGCTGCGCTGTATGGGTACCGTGCTTATGCCGTATGTCTCGCTCTTATGGCTCCAATCTGGTCAATAACGGGCTGCAGGACACCAACCTGCTGGCGCATGCTGTCAATGTTTGGACGCATGTGACTGGATAGTGAGAGACTCACTTAATATTGAATTGAGACTTACTTTGGATCAGTGTCGTCACGGCGGCTGAGGCGAGTGCGCGAAAACAACCCAACAAAGCGTTTACAATTGAATCTACCTGCGGCGGAGGTCAGTTTCAAACTTGGGCGACGAACGAGCGATTAAACTTGAGTAGCAACCATGGCCGGAGGGGTATTTTGGGTGAGTTACAGCTCCACTTTTCCAAGTAATGTCTCACCATGTATGGTTAGCGCCCTACGACTGACGATACAAGCATCAATTCGATTACAACGGGGTTGGTCTCGTTTAATCTATCCATAATACTCTACTCATCAAGATCTTGCAGCCTGTACATCACGTACGCGTTGAAGATACGAATTTTAACTGCTGCTGAAGACGACTCTAGGCTCTCTGCGTTCCTCGCTGACTATACCAAGAATGCCACCTACACCTCTGCTGCAATTCTGAGCGCGAATTGGTGGGTTGAAAAGGATTTATCGGTGATCTAATTTCAACTCACCCTCAACCCAGGATTAAAGCGCACAATATCAATGCGAACAATCTCGTATTGGACACCGTAGACGCCGCCGATTGTTCCACGTCGCCCGCGACCTGGCTCTTCACTTACAACTCCGGCAAATATATTGAAGGCCTCAGCGTGCTCGCAGCCGTGACAGGCGATTCGCAATGGAGCACATTGTGCGTGATCTCTTACTTCACGGTTCTGAAATGCTCATCACCAACATCCAGAATGATCAATATACTGAATTCTGCTGTAAAGACGACCGTGTGGCAAGGTTCCAACGGCGTCATTACTGAAGGCGCGAGTCCCACCGTTGACAATGATGGTGTTGGCTTCAAAGGTCTGCTGTTTCCTTCCAGCCTGTATATCGTCATATCCTCACTCTTCATACTCCAGCCATTCTCATCCGTGGGCTCGGTGAGGCCTGGATCCGTAATACCGCCAACACTGCTCTCAGGACTCTCATTCATAGCTACGGGGATGTGCAGGTGCGAGGCGAATCTTAAGTTTGGTTTTCCTCGTACCATGCTAAACTTTTAATATTAGTACAACGCCCTTCTCGAGCTCGCCGCAACTGGAAGCACATATTCTTCCAGCTGGCTTGGTCCTCCCCAGGCTTTTACTTCGTGGGGGCAGCTTGCCGCTTTGGACGTTATGACGACCAACATCCTTACGAACTAGTTAAACTCTCTTGAGAGAGAGAATGTATATGTTGTGAATGTACTCTTTAAATACTAACGAGTTAAATTAAGGCCCTATGTATACTGACCCTTTCACGGTGTTTGTATTTTGGTAGGATTTGTGCCGATTGGGTTTCACGCGTTTGTGATATCGTTCTTCGCATACATGTATCAGGGCGTGTCAACTTTTGTGCCAAGTTCTGGGCTGCTAGTTTTTTTTACCCGGAACGATGCAGTGCATCAGTCTTTGACTTTTAGCCCCACGACTTTGAGATGCACGTGAATGGCATCTCGGCCGGTCCAATTGCTTTGAAACTCCGACATCCCATTGTCCACGCTCTCCTGCGCTCTCTTTCTCGTACCACCACCACTCACCATCCGGCCTTCCAGGCGTACTCCTCCATCTCCCCACAAACTTTCGCGTCGTCAATGAGATGTTTATGCCCTCTAACCATTCCCCCGACAACGTATCGCTGCTGGTGTTTCGGCCATGCCACTCGTTGGCGTTGCGGGTGCGGCGGTGTCGCTGAAGAATCATAATTGCGGGACGGCGCAAATGTGGAGGGAAAGGCAACTGGTTTCGATTGAAGGTGCTGTGGACGCCCCGTGCTGCGATATTGTCAGTCATTCCCTTCTTTATCGACGATCTGGGTGCGCGATTACGCGCCTCCCTGGCCGCCGAACGGTGCATGGGGCCGCAATATCATGCAGTGTGCCCTTAAAAACGTCCTTCCCTCCGTTTGACGCGTCGGATCGCGTTCGAAACATAGAATTCCACCCGTATTTAGCACCTCTGACTTGCACTGTGTATTTATTAAATCCAATCCCCTTCATTACTTGCCACTCACGAACCACAAAAAAAATCGGATAACCTCTCAACCCGCCCTTTCGCTGTTGCCACCTTTGTGCCACCCCGCATTGTGTTTTCCGAGCGAGAGCGGAGATTCAAAATTCCTTTGCAGAGAGCCGAACGGCACGTCACGTGCATCCAAAGTCGTGGGGCTAAAAGTACGAAACTGAACGCGTCAATGACCAATGTATTTGGTTACGCGTGTATGTCATGTGATCGCTCTCTCTCCACATCCAGTCCACATCGTTTCTTCTGCTGCAAAGATGGACTCCATTGAAGGGAGGCCTGCTCAGGGCTCTGTTAGGTACTCAACGCCACACATGTTCTCCACTTCTTCCGCTAAACTGATACAGAGCCATTGCCACGAGCTCAAAAGCACACCCCTCAAAACCGATTGTTATTGAAGACTCTGAGACGGAAGACGACTCCGACCACTACAAGATGCCTCTAGTGAAGTCTAGCCACAAGGCCAAAGTAACCACACCTCCCACCGTCTCTGGTGCCACTCGGAGACCACATACCACCTCCGACAAGCCAATTATTGTAATCGACGATTCTGAGACGGACGATGATTCTGGCGTAGAAGAGCTATCTATGCGCAAAAAATCGTCCTCTAGTCGTAAACCTACAAACCACGCAAGTCCTGCAGTGTCGACCCCGAGTGCGAGCAGC
Source organism: Mycena alexandri (assembly GCA_029233265.1). Taxonomy (NCBI): domain Eukaryota; kingdom Fungi; phylum Basidiomycota; class Agaricomycetes; order Agaricales; family Mycenaceae; genus Mycena; species Mycena alexandri. The sequence goes on along the minus strand of JARJCM010000315.1, from coordinate 97,578 downwards.
GTGAGCCTCGGAAAACGGACAGAACCGGCTCCCATTCCGTCACTTCAGAGTAGTTCGCTCGGCTCTGTCCCTGACCGCGCTCAGATGGAGGCCGAGCGTCTTGCCCGTCGCAAGCGCCTGCTACAAGACGACGAAGCGGCGAGAGATTCTAAACGCCAACGCACATCTGGTGCCACTGTTTCTATCGCCGCCAAAACCACCCTCGCAACGAGGATGTTCTATGATGGTGTTTTTTTCCCTACTGCGACAGTGCATGCGAATCCACGCGCCGATGGACGTGAAGCGATTCGCTTTGAGGACATCGTTGGGAAGTCCGAACTCAAACTTGCTATACTATCCACCTACACACTCGACCCCGACTGGCTGGCTCTGCACTTCGATTCTGATATCCCCGTGATTGTTGTTGCTGGGACTGGTGGCGAGGAAAACGGACCCAGCATGTCCCGTTTATTCAGGAATCCTAACTGGATCCAGACGTGTCCGAAAGTAGGCAAGGGTGGTTGTTTTCACATGAAGGTCAGGCGGCTTCCTCTGTATCCATTCATCAAGGCTGAATTCTGCTCAGTACATGGTTCTGTGTTATAAATCCGGCCGTCTGCGAGTCGTCGTCAGCACCGCGAATCTCCTCTTGCTTGACTGGGAGCACTTGGAAAATGTACGTATACGTCCTTCCTTTCGGTCGATGTCCGATTTTTTGTCGCGACCGTGTTGTAGCTCACCGGCTTGACCTGCGCTTAGGCTGTATTCATTCAAGATGTCCTTCCGCGTTCTTCGTCCAATATCATCGGCGACAACCTCGGCGCAAAAATGGAATCAGTCGAGACGCAGGATGGTTTTTCGACGGTGTTGGAAAATGTATTGAAGGCAACGAATGTCGGCCCTGCATTGGAGTCTCTGAGGGGGGAGGTGAGTACTTTTCGCCTTTCGCGAACTCGCCTCGATCTTCACCACCGTGATTCTCAGACCCCGGATCTCCCATTGAAGTACATTTCGGACATTTCAAGGCTCTGGAATTGGAGTAATGTAACAGCCGAACTAGTACCTAGCATCGCTGGAAAGTGGGAAGGGTGGAAGAAAATCCAAACGTATATTTTGACCTTTGCAGTCCAACATCAATCTGATGGCTGAAACAGCACTGGTCATCCGCGCCTCATGTGCGCTCTCAAGACACTGGACCTGGCTACGAATAACACGCAGAAGCTTATAGTGGAATGTCAGGTCTGTATTTGTCTCATGGTCTTCATCGTAACCCGAACTAGATTTTTCCTTCAGGGCTCGAGCATCGGGACGTACACGACCCAATGGTTCAATCAGTTTTATATTTCTGCCACCGGTCATTCGTCTGCCCTGAAATCCCATATGCGCCTGTCGGAACGCGAGCGAAAGAAATTGGAGTATCCTACTGGTGTCAAAGTGGTCTTCCCAACGCTTGCAACGGTCAAAGGTACTGGCCAACATGTGAGTGCCCGAAAATGCAGTTTTGCGATCGATTGTTTACATACGATGACAGGGCGCAAGGTCTTTGTTTTGCACACGGAAAAAATGGGATGTAAAGAGCTTTCCTCGCGAATCTTTCCATGACTCGAAGAGCAGCGCAGGGCGTGTGCTGATGCACACGAAGGCGAGACCCCTCCCGACTCAACTTCGCTCGGATTAATTGGATATCAGATGGTCATCGGGTCTTTCACGCAGAAACGCAACACAACGGCCGACCCGTCAGATGCAGCAGGTTGGATGTATGTTGGGTCCCACAACTTTACAGCCGCGGCCTGGGGCAATTTATCGGGTTCTGCGGACGCGCCGGTTTTGAATGTATGTTGAGGTGACTTGGAACCCATCCTAATACTCACCAACATAGGTCAACAATTATGAACTGGGTGTTGTTATCCCGCTCCGGGCTGTTGAAAATGTAAATTCGGCCTCCGCTTGGGAACGTCCACCCAGGAAATATGCTGCAAATGATATTCCTTGGGTGAGTCCACTTTCACTCTCTTTCCTTCCTTTGGATTCTGGTCTTCATTTTTTTTTGACTAGATACAAGATGAAAACCCCCAGTTACTGCAGGGGTAAATTCAACTCTGCGGTTCGTTCGCGGCACTTCTTGGCGATAATACACGGCGTAATGCATGTATTTTATTGGTCCTCTTTTCGCAGTACTGCATAAATAGTTAGTCTCGTATGCACACCCTGCCGACGATCGTTTTTCATCCGTCGTTAAACGAAATAAATTTTCGTTCCTACGTCGAGGACTCTGGAAGGCCGTAGAAGCTGTGATAAATTAATCTCGTGCTTTCTCGATGACTTTTCTTACTAAGGGACGCCGCGATTGCCAATTGCCCGAACGGTCGTGGAGGAGTAGTAGCCGAAAAAGGAAGTGCTCGTGATCGCTGATGCTATCGACTCTCTCTCTGTAAGATGCCTCTGTCATGCTCCCTCGATCCAGCCTTTACCTTCTCATCTCTCTGCTACCAGTGTATATAAGCCTTGCGTTCTACTTCAATCTCATCGCACTCCCTCCAGCAGCAGAAAGCGCACTGTCTTCTCTTCTCAAACTCGCAAACTCGAATCTCCGCAGAGCTCAGTTCCTATCCAAACCAGCATCGACTTCAGCCACCGTCAGTAACATGGGTATTAAAATCGTCCCTCGTCCCAGTCAGGATCGTGGTCATGCCGATCACGACTGGCTCAAGACTTTCCATACCTTCTCCTTTGCATCGTAGGTGATTTTTCTATTCCGCTCTACTACCATTAATGTGTGACTTGCAGATACCAGGACCAGAAGCACTCTCAGTTTGGCTCTCTCCGAGTCATAAACGAGGACCGTGTGGCTCCTCGCAATGGGTTCGGCACCCACTCACATCGGGAATTCGAAATCTTTTCATATGTGGTCGCTGGACAACTGGAGCAGTGTGTTACATTCCCTTCCAAATTATGAGCCATCCATCTGATTCTTCCCTAGCAAAGACTCGATGGGAAATACCGAGATCCTCAAGCGCGGGGACCTCCAGTTGACGTCTGCGGGGACGGGCATTTCCCACTCGGAGGGCGCGTACGGAGACAAACAGGTCCATTTCCTCCAGATCTGGTCCCTCCCCTCCGTTTCGCGTCTGCAGCCCAAATATTTCACCCGCCACTTTACCGACGCTGAGAAGCGCGACGTGTGGGCACGCATCGTCGCTCCCGTCGATGCCGAAGGGGTCTTGAAGGACAGCAGAGAAGGCACCGGTCCCGCACCCGTCCAGAGTCCGTTAACACTCTTTGCAACCCTCCTGACGGACGGCAAGAGCTTGAAGCAGAAGATCCAAGGGTCGAAGGGGTACATCCACGTCGTCCAAACCAGCGGGTACAACACGAAAGCCGCGTCTGGTGCGACTATCAAGGTTGTCGGCGCACCGGGTGTTGAGGTCGAGCTCAAGGAGGGGGATGGCGCGTACCTGCATTTTGACTACGGCGGTGGCGACCTCACGGTGGAAAACGTCGGGGACAAGACCGCAGAGGTCCTTTTGTTTGATCTCGAGTAGATTCGGCCTTTCTATTTCACTTTGGATGTACAATAAGTCTGATTAACACCCATTACGCAGGCTTTAAGCTTGCAATCATGAACGTCGGAGTTGATCCAGAACTTGAAGTGAATGATTTGCGGCCGTCAGCAACATTTGCAACTTTCCTGTCAGACGCGCTCCCGTGATAGCTTACACATCGCTTTAAGCCTTTCGGGAGACCGACTCCGACAAGTATAAAGATGTCGTGGTCCAGCCTTTTCGTTTCGTGGTTCCCAGATATCTGTCTGTACGCTCCTCAACACATTTCTTTCCAAGTCGCGTCGCAACGAGCATGCCCGTTAAAATTATCCCTCGACGGAGTCATGAGCGCGGGCTCACAACTATCGACTGGCTGCGAGGCTTCCACACATTTTCCGTGGCATCGTGCGCCGTTCTGTTCCTTCTTCCGTTGTCAGTGCTGACTTGCACCCCGCTAGATATCGTGACCCCGCTCACATGGAGTTCGGTCCTCTCCTGGTCATCAACGAGGACCGCGTCGCCGCCTATAACGGCTTCGGCGCTCATTCACACCGCGAATTCGAAATTTTCTCCTACATCGTTTCAGGACGGCTCGAACAGTGCGTTCACCCTTCAAAAGCGGGTAAATAAATGATCTAACTCTGGTCAAGCAAGGACTCCATGGGGAACACGGAAATTCTGAAAAGAGGTGACCTTCAGCTCACATCCACTGGAACAGGCATCGCGCATTCCGAGCAGGCGTACGGATCCGAAGAGGTCCATTTCCTCCAGATCTGGTCCCGACCCAGTACACCCCGCCTGTCACCGAAATATTTCACGCGCCACTTCACTGACGACGAAAAACGCGACGCGTGGGTCCGAGTCGTCGCGCCCGTCGATGCCGAGGGTGTACAGAAAGACGCCAGACAAGGGACGGGCCCCGCGCCAGTGCAAAGTCCGCTAACATTGTACGCGACGCTCCTGACGGATGGGAAGAGTGTGAAACAAACAATGGTGGGCTCCAAAGGCTTCATCCAGGTTATACAAACCAGCGGGTTCAACGACAAGACGGCTATTGGTGCGACCGTCAAGATCATCGGCGGGTCGGGCGTCGAGGCAGAGCTCAGCGAGGGTGACGGAGCATACCTCCACTTTACCAATGGTGGCGAACTAATGGTGGAGAATATAGGTGACAAGACGGCAGAGCTTCTCTTGTTTGATTTAGAGTAGATCATTCTGATTTAGCGTAGATCATTCATTTGAGAGAAACATGTTGTATTTTTTTTGTGTTGTACAATTGTATGGTGGTTCTATGCGTGGCGAAAGCTAGCAATTGAAACAGCGGGTCTGAGGTGAGTCTCGCACCCATCAACCTCGAGCAGCTCGGTGTTAGGACAGGCGGCAAGCGCATCCTGGATGGTGTTCTCTCCTGCCCCCACAATGGATAAGCGGGTTATCGACTGCGCATCCCACCCAATAGTTCTGAGGGTCTGTTTCTCCTGTTTCCCGCGCAGAGACTCTGTGAGCCAGCTCGGCATCTCCGGGCTAAACGAATACCGCAAATCGAGATGGGTGATTTGGGGTGGGAGAGCGGCAAGGCCGACGCGCTGGAAAACGTCGTCGAAGCCCGCATCGACGTACTCGATCGACAGCCGACGGAGATTCGGCGCGAGTGAACGTGCATCTAGAGTTTCAAGCAACTCGTCGAGAACCGCGCCCATCGGTAGACGTATGCGCCCATTCTTGTCGGGATGGACGTCGGGATTGGCGAGTAGAATGGTGATCGATTCGCAGGCGAGATTCGGGGATCGTGTGGGAGCGAAGGCGGGCTTGGACGGTTGCCGGAAACGGTCAAGTAGGCCCCCTAAGAACGAAGGTGCTGGGACCACAGTGACTGGTTCACCGCGTAAACGCCGTATAAAATGGTCGAAGAAAGCAGCGGAAGGGATGTAAACATCGCGAGACGATGCGACGTCGAATAACGCTGCCCAGGTCGAATTTACGAGTGGGGAAGTTCGCATGAGGGTGACGCGCTCGTTGGAGGATAGAGGCATGTTCCAAGCCGCATCGATTATCTGCTGCAGGAGCTCAACAGGGAGTCGAGGGATAGCGTTGACAGTGGGCATGGCGTAGATGGCTGGACGACAGACTGGATCTCAGGGAGGTTCATGATCACTGATCTCGCTTTATAAGTATACAGCGCCGGGAATTTGGTTGAACCATCCGTTATGGGGGTGGTAAGACATAGTAGTGAGACAGCGATTGGGTCGGTGAAGAGGAGTTGGGGATCGAAGATCGGTCAGGCACAAACGGAAAAGTGGGAGAGGCTGTTCGATTGCTGTTCGATCCATTCCACGCGAGGATCCAGGTTCGAAAACCCGCCGAATCCGTGAGTCAGGGGACGGAACAGGTCAGCATCGAGATTACTAGGTTTACTTCACCTGGTTTACTTCGAAAAAAAAAAGAAACCTGCGATTTATACCTGGGCGATGATCATTTCGTTCAATCCGAGTCTGACCGACTTTTTATGAGTGGACAGATCGAGTTACATGTTCGACCGGGGTGGAATGGCTCATTGCGAGCACCTCTCTACCTTGTGCGTGAAGCGAAAGGCATCGACGACCCATGACGCAGGGCATAGCCGTTCGAGCAAGATGGCGATCGGGTGGGATCCGGTTATCGACGACAATGGCCGCGAGCTCACCCCCTCTCCAACCGCACATTCCTCTCCATCCTTCGCATCTTTTCAATCCAATACGCCTTTTCGTCCCCCAACACCTTCTCCCGCGCCTGCCCCTCCAAATCCCACCCGTTCTCCCGCGCGAGGCCCGTCCCGCCATCCCGCAGCTTCATGCCCATCCGGCGCTTGATCATCCCCACATACCCCACCTCGCCGACCCCGCGCACCACGCGGTCGAGGTGCCGCTCCTGCGGGCTCATGTGCACGAGGATATGTGCCGGCGGGCCCTTGCGCGCGCGGCGGAGCGTGCCGGGGAGGACGACGCCGCGCCGCTCCCGGGCGCGCTCACGCGTCTTGTTCGCGACCTTTTCGCGCCGCGCGGCAAGGAGAGTCGCCTGGAGGGCGGGCGAGACGGGCGTTCTGGCGCGGGCGATGTCGCGCGAGAGGAGGCGGTTGTACAGGTTGATGGTGTCTCGGATTGGGGCGTCTGCACGGTTGTCAGCATTGGAAGGAAGGAAGGAAAGAAGGAAGGACGCACTCCACTCTGTCGCAGCTTCGCCCGAATACACGCGTGTCACGCGCTGGCCCTCGAGGAGTACGCCCTCTTCCTCGAAGGCCGCCTCCGCGCGCAAGTCCGCCTTTTCTTCCAGGAGACGCTCCACATGCGCTATTCGCCGGTCCCGCGCGCGCATGCGTGAGCGGATCATGCCTGAGATGCCGGGGGGCTGGGGCTTCATGCGCGGGAGCGGGGGGGAGAAGAGCGTAGCCTTGATGAGGGCGCCAGTGAGGATGGGGCGCCGTGCCAGGTGGGCTTGATGCGCCTGTATGGATCAGAATCTTGCAACCCTAAAGGCCGTCCCACATACCAGCTCAGCGCGCGCAAGCCGCTTCCAATAGTGCTTTTCTACCCTGACGGCGATGAGTCGCGAGTAGCGGATGAAGATTTCGCGCTGCTTTTCGTCCCCTTCACGCGCTTTTTTGAAGGCGTCTAGCCACTAATGTATGGGCTTTAACATGGATGATGAAGAAAGAGGGCGGACAGACCTTGTACCCCTTCAGGAGCTGCTGTTTCGTTTTCTCGGTCCCCGTCGCATGTTGGTGCTTCCGAAAGAGATACTGAACGCGCGTGCGGATCTGTTCTTGAGAAAACGTACTCGGAATCGCAGTCGGCAAGGAAAACAAGCAGAAGAAGGCGCACGTTATCATCCGGCGCGTATCTAAGCAAATTCCGATACAAGGCAAGAGTGGGAGTACGGTGGATTGCGAGCTCGAAGAACGGCACGCGAGGACGGACGCGACGGAGGGGAGAGACAAGGTGAGCGAGACGGGCGCGGAAGGCGACGGAGGCGTTGGGAGGAGCAGGGACAAAACCAGCTGGAGACATTTTTGGAGTCCTTTGCCACAGAGATACTTTTTCTGCACGTCCAAGGCGGAGTTTCTGAGGCGTCCAGTCCGAGTTCAAAACGTTCAACGAGTCCAAATAGCAAAACGAAAGCCCGAAAAGGTGGGAGAAAAAACTGGAAAGCGAAGGGAAATTCCAAGCCAAGCTCTAGATTACAGGCCTCTTCACTGAAATTGAATAGAGTCGCCCTAGAAAAGCTCTTCCACCGGAAGAGAAGTCTCAGTGCTGTTTGGCAAACGACAAGTCACGAAACGGCCCAGCAACGGCCCGCCACAAATGTGGCTGTGTTAGATCGGGTTGGTTTCAATCGGCCGAGTTGGGTTCTTGCAACCTCATCCAAGCCTCCTGTTCTGTTCAAAGGACCTTGGGCCAAAACCACTCGTTTAAAACTCCGCACCTACCATCTGCGAGCGTGCTTGGCGCAATTATCGCACTCCCAGCCTCTCGTAAGTAACTTTTTCATGTTCACTCAAGGTCACACACGGGGCAATCGCAAGATCCTATTTTACTCGCCGCTTTTGGTCTCCAGCCGCGGGTTTCTCAAAATTATCCCTCCACGACACTGCGACGAGGATTTCCGGCCTTTTTCCAACTCCCTTCAGGCTTCAGCGTCACAGTCTCTCACACTGAAATAGACTGAAAGATCTTCCCCATCCTCCAGAGGCCAAGCAGATGTGGCTCGCCTATCAATGTAATTAAGCGGGACGGAATCAGGCGCTGATGCTTGAACTCATTGAAGCTCACCGACTAAGAAATGGGAGGAAAATACAACGGAAAAAATGCATGTATGTCCTCCGCGCGTCCTCAACGTGGCTTCTCTCTCAATTGCAAGATGAACGTCAACGAATTCTTCGCACCCTGCCGGCATCCTCTTTAATTGCTTATTATCACCGTGATGACGGTCCTCGATGGAGCACGCACTTCACATGGACAATTCTTATGTCAGCTTGCGCCCTTTTCTTTCTCAGTGTGCAGGCACCCACTGCATCCCATCCACAGCGCGCCATTTCGTTCTTCATTTGCACTCTGGAGTCAATAGTAAGATTTCTCTCAACTTGATTCGACGGATCCGTCCTCAACGCGTCTGGGCGCGTCACCTCAGCGTTTAGTCGTGCCTTTGTTCCGTGTAAAACACTAGGACCTCAAAGACAATAAACTGTCCAAGATGAAGTACAACTCGCGCCGAGACAACAACACGGCCTCAATATCTTCCCTCCAGGTTCGTCTTTCTCCCTGCCAAGGAAAATCTCTGTCTTTGTTCTGACTCCCTGCAGAGCTTCGAAACAATCCGGCAAGCACCCAGTACTGCAGCCACAAGCATCGCCGCCTCAGATGACCATCGCTGGTCGGACGTGGTGCCGCCTGACTCGGGCCTGACGTTCGCGGCGGTCTGGGACCCAGAACAGAAAGACCTTGTAACTTTTTCCTCCGCCGAGCTGGCAAATAGCCGCGACGCACGATCACCCAATTCCCCCTCCGACGCCTTCGACAACCGCTCACAGGTCTTGACTATAGGCACCTCCGCTATACCCCCGTCTGAATACACCGGCACCTCCCAATTCTTCCGCCAAGACCACAACTACCGCTTCGACGAGTCCAAGTTCTTTCCTGATCGCCCTGCGCGCGGCCGCACGCAGACGTCCTCTACGCTCGATGGCCTCGACGTGTATCTGCGGGGCTCCATGCTCGGGAAGGCCCACAACGCGAATCGCTTCGCGTCTTGCTTCCAGGATCTGGATGGCGACTTTGCATTCGATCCGCGAACGTCGTTTGCCCAGGCGTGGCTCAAATACATGAAGGACGGAATCCGCGATGACGTCAGCGACGAGGGCTTTTTCGAGAGCGGACCGTCCGACGGCCTGGGCGGCGAGAACGAGGGCAATATGGTGCATATTGCCAGTCACTTTATGTTTCTGTGACTTAACTATAAGACAGTCCTCCGCGTTTTCGGTAACCACCACCTCCACTTCCAACTATATCGACGTCGAGAACGAGATGTCCGACGACGAGTCGGCTAACTGGTCCGCCCTCGAGGCACCCAACACGCCGGGCTACGCCAGTCAGTATCGTCCCAGCCATCTCCGGATGCTTATTGATGCGGTTGTCGCCCACAGGTCTCTTCTTCACAGGCCAGTCACCCGCACCCACACCCAACCAGCGCCTCCACAAAAGTCGGCCGCCTCCCAAACCTGCCTCGCCATCTGATGTTCTTGAACGGGACTACAGCTACAACGTGCCCTTGCCCGCATTGGCAAGGCCCGAGCCCCAACGTTCGCAGACGCTGCCCGCAACACCCCCGCCCCGGCGCTCACAGACGCCCGCGCCGGCGGGCACTCCCCGCGCGCGCAACCTCTCCATCCGCTCAATGCGCAGTCTCCCTAAGTTTGCGCGCGGATTGGGCAAATCCAAAAAGCCGGAACCGCTCGGCTGGGTTTGGATCGACGTCAAAGAAAAGGACGAGTTCGCTTCATCACCCTCGTCGTCGTCTCCCACCCCCATATAGCTTCGGCCACCTTCCGCAGCACTCACTTTCTCTGTTCCCATTCATTCTCTGCTCTGCTCTCCGTCCCACCTCTCGTTAAATAACGCCCCTTTATGACCGGACCGTCTGCGCCGCCTGGACAGTGTGCCGCAGCATCCAAACCACAGCTCCCCCTCCTTACGACCTCTACAGATGATATATCTCTCCCCGTCCTTCCTTACACTCTATGCCTTTTTTTTCTGGATTGCCTCCACAACCGCAACTATCGTTACTCGCTTTGCATTCTTAGCCTAGGTGTATTATTTGTGTATCATGCGACCCATACTGGCCGCCAAGTAGAAATATTGAATGTACTTTCTTAGTAGGGTTTACATACCACCGTTCGTTAGCACCTATATACGTAGACGTTCCTTGCACAATTTTTTTTTTTTTTTTTTTTTTTTTGGTTCTACGGGGCGCAAAAAAAGGTGCCTCAGACGCTGCGCCGCCTTTGCCCTCAAGGCTCAGATGAGGAAGGATGACGCGTGTCGACGCACTCGTCGTGCCAGTGGGTGGCAGGGATCGATGCGAAGAACAACGCCGCCCCTGCAAAGACATGGAGGAGTGACCAAAGTAGTGGAAGTACTCAAAGACATGGTACGAAAATCCAGAGAGCCAGTGAAAAGTACGCACTGGCGTCCCCCGGTTTCAGCGCTTTGGTCTCGGAGTTAAAAATCCTCGTCACCGGCTACCTCCCATCGACCCTGCTAAGACAGCTTGAGCCCGCGACTATCTCGTACCTTGCCACCAAGGCGAGGAATGGAACATTCATAGGTGAACACAATTGGTTCAACGATATTTCGACCGTCCCGTCCCAGTAGCGTGTGAACGAACACGCTCCCAAAAGCTGTGGTGCGCGTGCATGAGTTACTTTGAGTGTAAGGAAAAACTAAGAAATGACCACGACGCACCTTGCCGAGCTCCTCATCGTTACGGATGGAGAGCCGCAGGTGACGAGGGACGATACTTGTCGCGCGCGGCCGACCGGGATTGGGACTTGCCCGCTGCCTTGCCAGACTTGGGTTTGCCGCGAACTTTTCCAGACAGTGTGTCTGAGGATGAGGGGCGCGGTGGTGAGGGTAAGGCGGGTGGCCGGAGTGAGGCAAGGTGGTGGTGGTAAGAGGAAGTGATGATCATTTTTGGTAAAGACAGCCGAGGAATTGAGGGCCGAAAAAAATCGAGGCGAAGCTATAATTCTCTGGGAAATCTGAGAACGGTGGGATCATGTCATTCCCAGTCATCGAAAGGCTCGCCCACAGTCGCTGCCGAACCGCACGTCAGCCAGATGATTAACGAATAATAACTTTCGACGTACTTGGAATTCCGGTAACAGTCAACAAATTGCGTCGTACCAGCGAAGGCAGCGAGGATCGGAGCCGGTCCAACCACTCAGAGGCTGGCGCATTCAGGTAATCATAAACCCTGATTTGCACCATTTTCAGGAACAAGAGCTTGGGTACAGCTGAGTCGATGTTGGCGTTCACCAAGGAGATAAGTGGATTCGGCTGATATCCCGCTCCAGCTTCGACCTCCCCTTCGAAGGTGATGTACTCAAGGCGCATGCGATGCTCGCACCGTTTGAAGAAGTCGGCCATCGACACTAAAATGTGCTGGGTGCACAAGTCGATGGAGCGTAAATTCGCGCCGAAGGAGTCAGGCAGCTGGTCTGACATTAGAGCGTAAGTATTCAGTCCATAAGCAGGCTAGTGAAGACCAATGAAACAAAGGCTTACAAGGCGCGTCCATGGAGAGCCGCAAATGCTCCAACCCAGGGAATTTTGCCTGTATCAGGTTGCCCACCACCTCGTTTGAGCCGTTCGAGTGCGACCCAATGGTGAGTAAGTTGACATGGGTGAGATCAAATTTTGGATTCGCCAAGTATTGACAGAGAAGGTCGTCTCCGAACTCGGAGACAAGGAGGGACCTAAGTTGGGGGCGCCACGGCCGAGATTCTGGCCATGAAATCGGAGTGTCTCCTTCCATAACCAGGACGCGCGAGAGTATCAGCTCCTCCAGCGCCGCTGCCTCGCTGAAAAGCGATAACAGTTGGAAACAGGAGTCGACGACAATCCCACGCAGGTGCACATGCCGTAGCCCCCGGGAAGAGAACGCAGGGGTCAGCGCGGATTCGAGTTGGGGGGGCAATTCAGACCACTTCAGGATCTGTCCTCCGTCTTCGCTCCAGTGTGATGATGCGTTTTCGAGGAGAGATATCCGTTTTAAATTGAGGAGAGGTAGAACGAGGTATAGCGGACTTTCGGCCATAATCCAAGAGTCTTTGCCGTGCTCGTATACAAAGGACGTCTCGGAGCCCACCAACACGATGCACAGCTCGTCGACGAGAGGCGCTATATACGGGGATGATAGCAATAGGTCGTAAAACTTTTGGCATGGGCTATGCCCGGAGAGAGGCGGTGTGATTTCGATTTTGTTGAATATGTGAATCCTGGTCGAGGCAAGGAATACGCGCGCCGCAAGAGAACAAGCCCTGAGAGCGGGGATGTCATCATACAGATTATCGAGAATTACATCGACAAGCTCCTGTGGCAGGTCGTTGAAGGCCATGTAGCGTTATGGGCAATCAAAAGTACAGCAAAGTGTGGTGTGCAAGTGTGTTAGGGTGAACCGCGTTGGACTTGTACCAGGTCCCTGTAAGTGCTTCAAGTCGGGCGTGTGTTTGCGGTTCAGTTTGACGTTGTTTCATTCGAAGCCTGTTAGGCTTGATCTTAACTTCTTCGCATCTCCTGCGCGGTGCATGGCCAATGGACCACGAGCGTGTCCGAACCAACGAAGGCGGCAACATGCGACTCGCTGCGCTCATTCTAGCTTTTCCGCTCGAAATTTTGGGCGAAATCTTCGTTCACTGTCTCCCTGAATACAATCCAGGTCCTGATCCCAAACATGCGCCGTACCTGCTCTGCCATGTGTGCCGCCAATTCAGGGAGGTTGCGGTGTCTACCCCGAGACTCTGGAGTTCGTTATGCGTCGAATTCAACGATGCCAAGCGATACCTCGACTTCTGCCGGAACGGGGTCGAGATATGGCTTTCCAGGGCGCGGAGCCTCCCACTCTCGTTGACTTTGACCGATGATTGGGACAGGGACTTTCTTTCCTACCCCCGCCCAGAAGATACACTACTTCCTGCCGTCCTCGGGTTATCGGAGCAGTGGAGATCGCTCGCGCTTGGAGGATCCTATTGGGACGATCTCTTCGAAAGCGGATCCCTCAGCGGCAAGGTCCCTTTACTTGAAGAGCTGTTCATCTCCAGGTCCGCAGCTGTCATCCTTGACGAAGCACCGAAACTGCGTGTTTTGTCTCTCGACAGTTGCTACCCAAAAATACAGGTTCCATGGCACCAGCTGACGACGCTTGATGTTCGCTACGTCGACATCCCTTCCTGCCTTGAAATCCTCCAGAATTCGACCAACCTATTGCAGGCTTCCTTTACATTGTCCGTTCACGATGAATCTTCGCCTCTCCCTGCATCCAATTGCCGACACGTCCGCGTCCAGCGTCTTACCCTCAGTGTCTCCAGCTCGGAGGGGACCGACGAACGAGCGATTCCCGTGTCCCTCCTCAATTTCTTAAAATTACCTGCTTTAAAGGATCTTACAGTAAAGCTCGACTGGCAGCAATCGGCGCCTGTTTCCCTATCGCCGTTACTATCTTTCCTATCCCAGCCTGCTCTTCAACTTCACACATTGACACTCTCCTTCCCTCACCCGCCGACGATGATGGAGGACTTGATAAAATGCCTGGAACGGGTCCCTTCCCTCGTAGACTTCAAGTTTCACTGCCCGTCCCTTGGCGGCGTCGAGATCCTGTTTGGCCAACTTACAGGACGCGTCGACTTCCTGCCTAGGTTGGAGCATCTTCATCCGGTGTTTTCCCACGATCCAAGGTCGCACAAGCGTGCCTTTCCCGGACCCGGGAATTCTAGGTCGCCTAAATTTATATCGTTAAATATCCATCCTTGACTCGCAATCTCAATACAGTTACACTTATCCTTATCCATGCTTGAACAGCTCATCCTGGTTACGACGAAAGTGCTGGGACTAGTGTGCAATTTCAACGCCGTCAGATCAACACCGATGACTCTCCCACATCTCCGCGCTCTACTAGTACTGCATCAGACTTTTGCCACAAAACTTGTGATGCTTGTACAAGCTTGTCCCGTGCGACCCGTTCCGGATTAAAGTCGACAGAGGCGATAACGATATTCAACGAGGCGATAAGCAGGCATACAAGGATCAAGCCTGAATGAACACAGGTTGGTGCGACACATTGAGCAACACATAGTACCGGAAACGGGTGTTTCGTGACGCCGTGTGAAGGAGGAGCATTGCAAGAGAGGCTGAGGTTTGCACACGCTACTTGTCTGCCGCCTTATCCCTTCAGTACCTTGAGCTTTATGCAAATACCTGAAGCTATCAACTATATGCCGCATATGCGACGTCTTTCGGCCGGTGGAATTATGGATAGTGTCCGTGTAAAAGTCTGAAACACTCTGACCCGTCCTAAGGAGTGTGAGGTTACAGACCAGTTGCATCGATGGCAAGGTTGGACAAGCTGCGGAGACTGAGATTCCCTATAATCAGGCATGAGTTCAGGCGGGTTCGTGTACACCGGCAATATACCTCAGAGAGAATGTAGATTATCTACCGTTGATAACAGAGGTTGGTTTCTTCTCACGTCGCGTCACGTCGCGGTTGTTTTCGTTGATTTGCACATGTATTCGCGTTTGTTGACGGACCAAACAAAGACGCCTCTTATAAAAGGACCACGACCTTCGCCGGCTCTTCCTCTTACCACCACCACCACTACCTCGTCTCGCCCCTCAAGCCACTCGTCCTACCCTCACCACCTCGTCCTCATCCTCATACGCAATGTCGGGCAAAGTTAGCAAAATTTCCCCAAATGCTACTCATAGAAATATTAATGCACATATTTGGCCGTAGGTTAGTGGCAAGAGTAAATCCGGAAAGGCAGCGGGCAGTGGCGAAGCGGGCAAGTCCCAGTCCCGATCGTCGAAGGCCGGCCTCCAATTCCCTGTCGGTCGTATCCACCGTCTCCTCAAGAAGGGCAACTACGCTCAGCGCGTCGGTGCGGGTGCACCTGGTGGGTCCACCTAGCACCTCGTCGCGTTCTCTTCTGACGCGTCTTGGATCGCAGTCTACCTCGCCGCCGTCCTCGAATACCTCGCCGCCGAGATCCTCGAGCTCGCTGGCAACGCCGCGCGCGACAACAAGAAGCACCGTATCGTGCCCCGTCACCTGCAACTCGCCATCCGCAACGATGAGGAGCTCGGCAAGGTGCGTCGTGCTCATCGCTCCCTTCTTTCTCATACTCATGCACGCGCACAATAGCTCCTTGGATCGGTTGTGATATCCCAGTTCGTACGGTTCCTCTCATCTCTCGCTCCCGAACTCATGGCTTTCTTTCCAGAGGCGGAGTTGTGCCGCATATAGATCCGTCGCTCCTCCCCAGCGGCACGAAGAAGGGCAAAGGCGGCGCAGCGTCGCAAGGCACGTCTTGCTCTTGTTTCTTTTCACATCGAGCTGACCTTGCCCCTCCAGAACTCGACTAGATTGCCACCTTGGGTGCGTTACGCATGGCCTTTGTGGTGCGTTCGCCGTCCGCTTCACCCTCTTTGTCTGACCTCCCTTCGCAGCGTTTCCCGCGTCTCTTTGGTTTTGTACTCTTTTACATGTACACTTTATGGCCTCTCATCGTTTTGTACCGGATGTAATATTGTCCTTATATTATCACGTTCCGGACTCAAGTGAAATAACTTGATGTGAGGACGATCGATTTCCACCCTGGCTCTCTGGTTGTGATGCTGGGGTAAAATTTGGTTTTACGCTTATGCATATTATTGTTGGTCATTCGCTGCACCTTGAAAAACAAACGGACACGTAGACTGCGACGCCCACGACGATGACGACTTCCGATATCTTCCCCCCCTCGTCACCGCAACGAATCTCCACGCTGACGACGACTGCGAGCGCTCTTCCTTACATCGACCCCTCCCGGCTCCCTGGCAGTGGCACAAAGAAGGGCGCAGCGTCGCAAGGCATATCTTGCTCTTGTCTCTTTTCACATCGAGCTGACCTTGTTCCTCTTCAGAACTCGACTAGATTTTGGCCACCTTGAGCGCGTTATGCATGGGCTTTGTGGTACGTTTGCCGTCCCATTCTCCTGCTTCACTCTCTTTGCATGCCCCCGACTTCTCCTGTGCCCGAAGTTAGTCTACAAAGTCATCGGAACACCCTGCGACTTCGTTACTGCGCGTGTTCCCATGCCTGTGGTAGCACTGATTTTGATCGGTATAGTACCAAAACTCACATACGAAGTGGTTTTCGAACCACGCAAAACAGCAAGAATCCGCTTCTGGCGGTCCTACCACCAAGTCGAAGTCCCGGACCCACTGTAGTGATGACAACGCTCTTGAAAGTCGAAGGCGGCGCGCACTGGCGCGCACTGCGTGGCGGTGGCGTATAAACAGTTGTGGTGGTGGTGGCCGGCGAATTCCGTCTCAGTGTCTGGAGCAAGGGTGGTGGCGGTGACGGTAGTGGCAGACGTGGTGGTGGTAGGAGGAATTTATGTAGCAGTCGTCTGCGTCACCGTCTGAAAGGCAGTCTGGGGCGGGACAAGTTCGCTGCATGCGGAGGACACCACGGTCTCGTCGAAGAGTTGGAGCCAGAGGAAGGTAGTTGTCACGTCTCTGTACTACCCTCTGCACGTGCTCATACTGCGCTGCTGCTGCGTCTTGCTGCGTGTGCGAGTCGCCGATCAAGACCCTGGTTAGAATCGTATCTCCTTTTTTGCATCCAACCGTACAGGTATTCGGTGCACGTAGCAGTGATGCTGTCTATCTCCGTCGATGTTGCAGTAAAGGTTTCTGAGAAGGAGATTAGGAGCCACGCTCGCGCTTCTCAATGGGGCAACTTACCCGTCGTCGTCTTCGTGTTGGTCCGTCGACTGGATGGTCATGGTCCCAAGGTTGGTGGTCTCCGTAACAGTCGCCAGCGTAGATGTGACAGTCTGCGTGCTTTGAAGATACTGCTGGCAAAATTCGGTTGCGGTTGCTGAGGATTTGCAGCGCCGTCTTATTATTGTGTCCGCCGTGGTGGTGATTTCCAGTTGTGTGTTCCTGCTGTTATATCCGCCACCGTAGCTCCCGGCGCTGCTGTAGCCGTCGTTGTTGCACCCGTAGCCGTTGTCGTACTCATCGCGCTTGTCGTGTCTCTTGCTGATGATTCGCTCGAGCGTGGTGTGGGTCTCGTTGCCGGCCGAGTGTGGTTTGCGCCGTAGTTGTAGCCGCCGTGATTACCGTGCGCGCGTACCCGCCTTGCTGATCGTAGCCGTCACGCTGGTCCTCTTGTTGACTGAAAACAAGAAATCGCCTTAATCAATGAGCGAGGACCGAGACGGTAACTACTAACCTGGCGAGCGACGCCCAGCGTTACCTTTGTCGTTTGCAGGAGGACACAGGATAGAATGCGGAGAGCGGCGAAGATTCGACAAGCGATGGCGAGGGAAGTGAAGCGGGAAAGAAGCGCAGTGAGCTGGCGAGGTTGGAGTTTGCATATCGGCACGTTGTAAGATTTTTTTGGACGTAAAATTACCCAGCTTAAGGGCAGTTTCAAATTTGGTGGTGGTAGATGACTCCGTGATCTCACGTCCTGGGTCTCGCACAAACGGCCCGTCAACGGCCCGTATATATTCCCGGCCTTACAGTTTCATCGCGGATTAGGTTTGGATTTAAATTATGTGGCTACTTAGTACTAGTACTTAGTACTTAGCAGCTGAGACAAACCTCAGTACCTCAAAACGAAAAAAAAAAAAACTCGCTCGGAGTTCACTCATCTCCCTGCGCTTTATATCGCATGTGGGTACTTTTAGCCAATCTGCTTTGATGCAGGGTTCTTCACATTTACCGGGGACCCGAGACCACATTTTTCTACACGGCCAGAAAAGACTGACATCCGATTTCGGTTTACGCCGAGAAGCAGATTTGGTTGAGACCATCTTGAGGGCCATAAAAGTGGCGGAATCACACTAAAGGGCAAAAGAAATGGAGTAAGATAGTCAAGAAAAGGGCTCGATAGAGCGAACGAGTAATCAAAAAAGCCAAGATACATCGGAGTTCTCGGTTTCTCTGGCAGCCAGCAGCATACCCTCCCCTTCCAGCCGTCGAAATTCGGACTCGGATCTCAGGAGGTCAAGAAATGCCATTGGCTGCGAGCCGTACAGATTTTCGCCGCCACTGCTGTATACCGCATAGTGTAACAACCCAAAAGACTGCAGCCGCGTGATCCCGAGGGCAGCCCATCTCCAGGACAGCATTTCAACAACCGACGTAGTCAGATCGGGAGGGTTGCGGGAAAACACCAGGTGAAAGTGTTCCAACCTCGGCAAGAAGTCGACGCTGCCTGTGAGCTGGGCAAAAAGGATGTCGATGTCCGTAAGGTATGGGCAGTGGAATTTGAAGTTTACGAGATAATGGGCCAGTTTCAGGCATTCTGTCAAGTCTTCCATCATTGTCGTGGTATGAGGTAAAGAGAGTGCCAATGTGTGAAGTCGAAGGGTGGGCTGGGACAAGAAAGACAGTAATGGTGATATGGCGACACGCAGCGGTTGCAGCCAGCCGAGCGTCACTGTAAGGTCGTTTAAAGCGGGGGTTTTCAAGCAACCAAGGAGGAACAGTGGAATCGCTCGGTCGTTACTCCCGGACACACCGAGGACAAGACGCCGGACGCGGGCGTGTCGACAATTGAATGCAGGGAGAGGCGAATGTTCATCGTCAAAGGTCGTATATAATGTAAAGGAAGCCTGCGATAGGTTGGTTGAATTATGGAGAATTTCAACGCAGGAGGAGATGTTGACGTAGCGAACATCAAGCGTCGTCAGCTGGTGCCATGGAACCTGTATTTCTGCGTGGGAGTAACTGTCGAGAGACAGAACACGCAGTTTCGGTGCTTCGTTGAGGATAACATCTTTATACCCGGTGATGAACAGCTCTTCGAGTAAAGAGACCTTCCCGCTGAGGGATCCGCTTTGGAGGAGATTGTCCCAAAAGGATCCTTCAAGCGTGAGCGATCTCCACTGTTCCGATAACTCGATGACAGCAGGAAGGAGTGTATCTTCAGGGTGGGGGTAGGAAAAAAGGTCCCTGTCCCAATCATCGGACAAAGTCAACGACAGTGGGAGGCTCCGCGCCCTGGAGAGCCATATCTCGACCCCGTTCCGGCAGAATTCGACATATCGCTTGACATCTTTGAATTCGACACATAACGAACTCCAGAGTCTCGGGGTGGACACCGCAACCTCCCTGAATTGGCGGCACACATGGCAGAGTAAATATGGCGCGTCCTGGGGATCAGGACTCCCAGGGAGACAGTGAACGAAGATTTCGGCCAAAATTTCGGGCGGTAAAGCTAGGATGGGTGCAGCAAGTCGCATGTTGCCGCCTTCGCTGGTTTCGGCACGCTCGTGGTCCATTGGCTATGCACTGCGAAGGAGAGGCGAAGAAGTTAAGATCAAGCTCAACAGGCTTCGGGCTGCGAATGAAACAGCGACAAACTGGACCCGGGCGCGGCTTCAAACAAACGCCCAACTTCAAGTGGAAGCACTCACAAAGACCTGGCACAAGTACAACGCGATTGCCTCGCAAACCACAGTTGTGCTGTAATTTGAGATGCCCGTAACGCAAAATGGCCTTCGCCGACCTACCACAGGAGTACGATGACATCCCCACTCTCAAGGCTTGTTCTCTTGCGACGCGCGTGTTCCTTGCCTCTGCCAGGATTCACATATTCAATAAAATCAAAATCACGCCGCCTCTCTCCACCCATGACCCATTTCAAAAAAATTAACGACCTATTGCTATCGTCTTTATACATGGCGACTCCTGCAGTCGCCCCCGGGCATGTCCATCTCATCCTATCGCATTCAACCGACGACTTTTACGAAAGCCCCATTTCGGTCGTGCAATCCAACTCTGTTCGTCCTCTCAAATACCTCCGTTTCCTCGGATGGCGCATTATAGGCATACTCGGAACCGTCAAAGA
Source organism: Mycena alexandri (assembly GCA_029233265.1). Lineage (NCBI taxonomy): Eukaryota > Fungi > Basidiomycota > Agaricomycetes > Agaricales > Mycenaceae > Mycena > Mycena alexandri. The sequence goes on along the minus strand of JARJCM010000315.1, from coordinate 77,402 downwards.
AGGATTGAGAGGGCGTCGACATATAGGGGATACAGTTCTTCTGCGAGATCAAGGCGCCTACTTCTACGTATACGAGGCTGCTGAGGATGACGGCCGGTCTCATGGGAAACCATTTCGCATTCAATATCTGCTCAGCAATATGCGGTGGATCCAGATGTTGTCAAGGCGCGTAGCCATATATCCAGCTCCGACAGCTCCATCCACGCTGCCTTCAAGGAGTCGCTGCTTAAACGGGACGCCTCGTGCATACTCACTGTACCTCTACGAAGGGACACATATTATTCCTTTTCACAGGGTCGACGAGGCGCATTGCTGGCCGGTCCCGATTGAAGATAAAACTATCCTCACTAGAGTGGATGACCTACGGAATGGCATGCTACTCGGACTCGATGCGCACGTCGCGACTGAGTCGAGGTACGCTGTTGTTTTAAAGGTGAGCTGCCTATTCAGGGGGCATTCCGACTCCCTCATCTCATATCGTCACCAGACGCCCAATCCTGTTCTTGACGATACCAAATACCAAATACCCAGAGGGAGAACGTTACACCGTTCAGTGGCTACACAGCTCCACAAAAAAGAGCAAAAAGTTGTTCCGATCAGCCATGCAACGTTCAAGGAATACACTTGCAACGTTCAAGAAATACACTCACCTCTAGAAGCCTTCACCCATGCTCATGCACTACAACTATGGCGCCGCTGCCGTGAAGTGGTGGGGCCACGGCACCAGTTCGCACCTCGGGATCTCGAATCGGCCAACCATACCTCGTCCGAGCGTTCCCGTGCCAGCCGCAATGGGCCCCATTCGCACTAAGCGAACCAAGGTGCAATTCGACACGTCTATCCAGTAACGAGCAACAGGATATGCCGGCGGATCTGGGTCTGGCGCTCAGGATGGCGAGGCGGCGCGCAATGAGGAGGCTATGGATCCTGATGAGATCGTCATGTTCTTCTGGTCCCGGAACCCCGCCGCACTCGAGCGTCGAAAGCGCGAAGCAGAATATCGAAAGCACGAAGAGGAAGAACGTGCTTCCCGTATGGAACAGTGGCGCGGGAATGTGGTAGCTGTCTAGTTTTCCGTTTTCAAAGTTGTACTATACCTATACAGAATTAAACCACTCTATAGTAGTAGTGTACACGAGTAAATGCAAGATAATGATGGTCCTCGAATCCGATGCAGGTCCTTGTAGATAAGTTACTCCGCGTTCAACGTTCGCTGCTCGCCGAAGGGTGCAAATTCCTCCCCGCGCGATTCGCTCACGCCCTACCTCTCCCCGGTACGAACCGCCCATCCGCTTGCTTCACCGCCTCATACACATAAAACGTCCGCACATGCGTGAGCTCGATGCGGGAGTACGGCGGCACGACGCTCATATTCGACACCATGGACGACGCGCGGTCACGTGTCCGGCTGCGGCTTCCCCGTTTGCGCACGCGGGTCGGCGGAGGGGTGAGGGAGGGTGCGGGTGGGGGTGGTGCGTTGGCGGGACGTGATCTGGAGTTGGAGTTTGAGTTGTTTGAGGAGAAGGAGGAAGGGGAGGGTGCGTTCTGGGTGGGCGTTGTCAGCGTGTCGCGCATGGAGGCCAGGTTAAAGTGGCTGCGGAGTTCGCTGGGTGAAAAACGGTCAGCAAATGGGTTGGGGAATGAAGATTGGGCGGCAGGACACACTTCTGGTACTCGCGCATTGCGTCGAACGCCTCTGTGCCGACCGAGCTAATTGAGAAGATGGATTCGTTGTCGTCGTCTAAGGAGCTATTGGAGCGTGTGGGATCCTCGGGCGGGGGATTGAAGCGCTCGCGGAGGAAGCTAAGTACATAATCGCAAGTCAGCATCGCGCGCAGCAAAAAATATTCATCGAACACACTTTTGATACTCCCATAACGCCTCCATGGCCGCCTCGCTCTGCGTAGTCCCCTCGCCGGCGTCTGCAATCTCCGCCGCATAGTCAATCAGTGCGGCTTTGCAGGAGAGTAACACGCGCAGGTGCTTCGACGCGTGCGTCTCGAGCTCCGAGAGCGGCATCGGGATGAAAGTCGACGGCCACAGAATCAGTCCCGGACAATGCCCCGGCGCGTCCTCCGGCGCCGCGTCCGGCCCTGGTCCCTGCTGCTGTGCAAAGCGCGCGGATTGCGCCCGCCCAGCAACTGATGGCGGCCGCTGGTACGGGTAGCCGTTCTCGTCCACGGACTGTTCCGGCGGCGCGAGCGTGATATGCATCGAAGTCATCTCCTTCACGCCGCCAAAGACGCGCATTAGCATCTCGAAGACGAACTCGGAGGGGCGGGGGTGGATGCCAAATTTGACGCTCAGCATGTGCTCGAAGAGCGCCTCGAGCTCGCGCGCGGCGAAGGCTTGCTCGTGCCATGCCTCGGGACTGGCAAATGTACCCATGATGGAGCCCGACCTCGAGCTAGAGCCAGAGCCGGAGAGAGACGAGCGGGACGACGACGAGCGCGCTGCGTACCCATGCGGTGTGGGTGTCTCGAGCTGGCGCTCAGACCGCCCAAACGCAATGGTATCCGCGTCAGAGTTGGCGATGGTGTCCGCATCAGAGCCCTCGTATTCGTCTTGCTCCTCTACACCATACAAGTTGTATATCTCGCTGTCCGTATCCTCCCTGGCGCTCGATCCGACCACAGCGTCGAGACTCATACGCGAAAAGACCGTAGACGGGATCATCATATCGAGGTGAGGTGTTGGACTCGACGGCGCAGGCAATCCGCTGGGATTGAGAACGGGGGGCTTGCCGTAGGGGAAGAATATGTGGTCGTCGATAAACTCGAGCCGCCCGCCGACGGCGAGCACGCGCCACACCTGGTCGAGTACAAACTCCCACTTCTCGTGCGGGATGCACAACGCGAGATTGGCCATCCGAACAAGCTGGAAAGACCCATCAGGAAACGGGAGCGATTGTTTCACGCTACAGAATCGAGTTGAGCACGGAATGAAAAAGAATCAAGCAAGAAATCGTACAAGTTTCCTCGCACAAATTTGAGATTTTCCGTGAGTCCCTGCCGTTGTACCACGGGCCAGAGTCCTTTCGTCGTATCCACCATATCGAATCCGATGACCTGAGTCCCGCTGTTCCGCCACGCCATCGCCGCATCAAGCATCCAATGCCCAGCCCCGCACCCCAGGTCAAGCACATTGTGTGGCGGGCGCCCGCCATAGTCGTGGAAGCTCGGGGTATTGGTACTATTGACCTTGCGCAAAAGCTCCCAGGTTTGTCGGTCGCTGTGGCCGTGTTAGAACATCAAAGCGAGATAGCACACGCGGGAAACGTACTTATCGATCAGCGTAGCGTCGTACGAGTCCAAGGGATAGGCCCCAACTTTTGTGACAATTGGCGGCGGCGGGGTGTCAGGACGCAGGTCCTCGAAGGACATCTGAAGCCCCGGCGACAGCTCATCACCATCCTCTGGCAACGACGGCAAGAATTGCTCCGACGGTGGTCGCTGCACTGCGGGAACGTCCACAGGTCCAGGCAACGGAACGACTTTCTTGCGATTCAGGCCTAAGCGCAGGAAGTTCTTCGTCCCCGTCCCCATCCCCGTCCCCGTCCCCGTCCCGTCCTTCTTCTTCCCCTTTCCCATAGAAAATTGCGGCGGCGGGGCCTTGGGGTGTGCGCGCGTCCGCGAGGACGGGAAGTAAAATGTCGGCGGGGCATTAGGTCGACGGGGGCATGGGCAGGGGCACCGACGCGAGCCCCTTCACCATTACTCCCGCCCGACGAGCCGGAGCCCGCGGACGTCGTCTTCCTAAGATGGAGATTTTGCGGTGGCGCGCTAGACCCTGAACCATGGGTCCCAATTCGGTGCCTTGGGAGGCTGCGCGGTAAAAACACCTTCCGAGGGAATCGGCGTCCCCGGCGCGAGGACCTGCACGGTTGCGAGCTGCGCCTTAAGCTTCCGGCGCCCCCGAAATTTGAACCCGACCGGCGATGTCGCCCCGTTGGGCCGCGCGCGGGAGCGGGAGGATGGGAACACGAACGCCGGGGGAGCAGACGGGTGGGGGAGCAGGCGGTGGTGGAGATTGCGGCTGGTGGGTCCGCGTCAACTGATCCGGAGGAGAAACGTCGAGACAGATTGCAGTGGCTGGACTTGGGTGGGCTCGCGAACTGGAAGTCAATGATCCTCCCGAGATGGAATCCGACGAGCTTGACACGCTAGACTCATGGTGTGTTTGCAGCTCGCGAGCGAGGGAGGACAAAGACGTCGTAGGTGAGGAGAACGAGCTCGGGTAAGCTGTATCAAGCGGTTGATGATACACAGCCTGTGGTCGAGGCGTAAATGCCTGTGGAGGCGTCGGTAGTAAACGCGATGAGGGAGGAGAGGAGTAGTGAGGTGGGTAAGTATTAGATGTATCGATTTCGGTGGATTCGGAGGGCGCGGAGGCTGGCGGTAGTCGTGAAGACGACGCCACCGGCCCTGAACGAGTCATGTCAATCTGCTGTAAAGATGGCGATTTCGACGGGGGCGAGGGCCACGGATTCACCATCTGAGCGTCCTCGTGATAGCGAGGCGGCACCGCCATAGCTGAGGCTACTTTGACATCGGAAAGTGCAGCCCAACCCGTATTGACGGGTGGGTTGGTTAGGATATGGGGGCAAGGCACGCGAGCGTGAGTTAGCGTTCTCAGTTTCCAAAAAATGTACTGAAGCGCGAACGGTACGGCGGCGCAGTGGGGAGACGTTGGTGAGAACGTGTCAGGAGATAACGGGCTTGGATTTGTGGCTCGGAAGGGCGGAGACTTTCCTTTCCGTGGCGGTTGGAAGTTCGATTGGAATTCGGTAGAAATCGGATACGGGGTAAGTCCTCCCGAGGGTCTTCCATGGCCAACCGTGAGCGACTGCATGAAATCGGGTGACGGCTGAGATGGGAGAAACTTGACGCGAGCTACGCCGACGAGGGTGGTGTTGTTGAGAGCGGGAAAGGAGTGGAATGCAGATGCGGGGAAGCTATGGTCCCTAAGGCTTGCGCAGAGGAATAATACGCGTGGCGGCCTGTATTGGGACCAGAAAAGGGTATCCATAGATTCTGGGATGGTCGAAGGCAATGGAGGTGTAGCTTGAGAGGGACGTAACCTCTTGCGACCCGATGCTGCCCGTGACGACATTGTCGGAAATGAATAGTCGAGGCGCCGCCACCAAAATGCTATATAGACTTCAACAGCCTGAGGACGTACACCGCCTTCCTATCACACCAGGCGGGCGGGCGGTGTGGCTGACGGCGGCGGGCTCTAGGACGTGGGGGGGGGAGTCGAAAGCTTGACGAAGTGAGTACTCGGTAGTTATATCGGGCGGGGAATCGACAGACCGTGTCGTGTTCGGCTTCAACGAGCTCAGTCGGCCACACTGAACCGGATTTGATAACAGTATCGCTCTTTAATCTTCTTTAATCCACGTCTAGATACTCACGCGGTCAAACCGAGCCAAAGCCGTCAAAGCGACGAATCGTTTGACATCCCAGCGCTTGAGGAGAATAGATGTCCAGGTCTGGACTTGGTGCGGATTGCCTCTGAGTGCGCTCAGTGCCTCCGCTTTGCCTTGGGCTTTCTCTGCACAAGGTCTGTTGATCCCCACATGGGCCGTGTGCGCTGAAAACTAGGTTTGCTCAGCCAGACGTGGAGGTCCTATCAGGCCGGTCGGCTTTCAAAGCACTTAGCAGATGGAGTCCATCTGAACATTGTAACCCCGCGTTCCGGTGTGATGCTGCGCGATAGGTACTCGAATAGTTCGAACCAAGTGTGTGTGATGGGCGAGAGCGAATCTCCGATTACGTGAGAAGTGATGTGTATTGCCAAATAAGGGTTTTCGTCTGCCTAATTCGGACCAGGGACATGCGGTGGGCCGGCGGGTACGTGGCCTTATGCGGCTGGCCCCCGGGGGCTCGGCCGCCGCAGGCCACGAGATATCACGCCGGCACGCAAGGAGGACGCATCACATAGAATTTCGAACGGAAGATGGGGAAGCGCGCGCTTTTGTTGGCGCGATAAGCCCAATACGAAAAAAAAGGCGGTATCAAATTGACGGAACACTTAATAGGGGTGCACCGCTTTCTGGAGCATTTGCCGTTGACCTGAGTCTGGGAATTCGCGTGGAAAGCTAAAAAAGAAGCGGAATCAGAAGAGAAAATAAATCACGGCGTTTGCTACTTCCAGGATGATGGAACGCATCGTAGGGTGCGAACCATGTAGCTAGCGGTGAGAATTCAACATAATCCAACCGTACAAATTCCCGATTCAACTACCCGACTGACCAGATTCGAATGGCCAAATTTAATGTTTTGCTCCAAGTTTCGAAAAGGCGGCGATCTGAAGTCGCGGTTTCTGATAGCTACCAAGTCCAGATATTTATCGTGTCATAGGAACATATGCATGTCAGGAAAAAACGGGAGAAGCCACTTCATTGAGCTCTCCGCGACGAGGAGGACTTGATACAACGGTGTCACGGATCATTTTTCATTTTCAACTTCCGACGGGGAACAGATTTCCTACTTACCTCCAGGCCCAGGTTCACCTGTCTGAAGCGTCTGATGAAAACGCCGCTGCCGACCTGCTGCCAGCTAGAATAGCTGACAGCGAACAGGCGGAAACAAACCGACGGCTGAAAAGCGAACAGTCAGGTTCAGGAACTGACTGTTGTGCTATGCAAGTCGGGTCCAAAAAGCTCGACATATGGCCTAGGATAGCCCCCGTCGAAGACGGACAAGAGGAAAATAGTCCAAGTTGGACACGATCTAGCAATGATTTAGGGACGGAAGAAGAGGTCCCACCTCTCTCCGAGATGTAGGGAGCCTTCAAGTTGCCACCGACACCTTGTCCATATGCTTGGACCTTCGATGCCTCCGGGTTTTTCCGCCTTTCGATTCAGCCTGTCGTAGGCACTGTCAGCGAAAATTTGGGAAAGGTTCCGCGGGAGCACCAAAAATTTCGTTGCAAACGTAGAAATTCGGGGTCTGCCAGTCCAGCGTGGCAAAGTCGCCAGTCGCCAGTTCTAGTCAAGGCGCGAAGGGCACTCAACAGTCTCGGTGAATGATTGATTTCCCCCCCCGTCATTCTTTCAATTCATTTCCTACTCCCAAGTCGAAAGCAAAGATAACAAATATAGCCTCGGTTATACTTACGACATGTTCAAGTTCTCAGCACTGCGGACTTGACCGATGCGGGAGAGCTAAGCTTTGTATATCCCGATCTTCAACGGAGGTCACGGCTCATGTATATTTCTGCACCCAAGGAACGTTCTTAACGCCTTCGCGGGATCTTCCGTTCTAGGTGCAGCGGGTGCAAATCTTTGATTGATCCACCTTCCTTAAAAAGGTAGTGAGATTACCGCTTTCGGACAACAGTCAGGACAACAGTTCATAAACCTCGAAGGCCGTCAAAGTCGAGGAATAGACAGCGGCTGAGAAGTCTGGACACCAGTGATCTTTCAATCCAGACAGTTGGCTGAAGCGTTTGCCTGGAGCGCCTCCGGGGCGGCTTTTGTCGGGAGGGTCGACGCTGGCCGATAATTCAGGTTCCGACGCTGAGAGCGGCGCGGAAAACTGCTGAGCAAGAGTCGACTGAGTAGTGGAGATAAACAGACCCGATGAAATAGATCTACCAGCTGTGGAGTACCCCGCGTTTAAATGAAGATCGCCGCTTGGGAGATAAGCACGACAGCTATTGATGTGCGACAGCTGTACCTTTTAACTCAAAGGATTAGGGCAAATGTAAGATTATATGAACTCACCCATGTGCAGTCTACGACGTTCACTGCTCGATTGAAGTCTCCAGAGTTCAGCCAGAGGCGCCGCATATCAGATTCACAAACCTGATTTGATACGTCGGACATCTGGATAAACGGCGTGCACACCAGTTTAGGACCGAAAGGAGGCTGGGGGTTCGTTGGTCCGCCGATTGTCTCCCGTTGTAAGCTGTAAATCGTCAATGTACGAAGTATGGGTCACGAAGAACCGCCAGCAGGCCGCTCTTGGCGCTAACTCCCGCCGAGTCGCAAGCCTACTTGATTGGTGATTGGGATGAAGCGGTTTCAAGCTAGGTTTACCGGGTCGGAGGACCGTCGGTGAAGATTATCCAGGCGAGGAGTGAGCTCGACATTTACACAGAACAGTTCTAGAAGCGAAGATCGCGTTCAGCAACCTGTTTACCTTTGTGTATTCCAGATCAATCCCACCCATTCAATCTCTTCCTCGGACTTTCGCCATGATCTTTCTCTTCCCACACGCTGAATTGTGTAATCCGGGCCTTGGTTTCATTGTAGATAGGAGGAGGCCTCCAGAAGCACCTGGCCTTGTACAGGAGCTTCAAGAGGGGCAGTATCCACCCTATAAAGGTCTGGCCATGCAAGAGCCCGTTCCGCCGCCCGTCAGGGCACTAGAATCAATATGCTGCCAGCGGCGTAATCTAAATCTGTAATGAGACTCGGGTAGGTATTTAGACACCCAGATAAGGTTCTTATCCATCTTCCTGTCCCTCCTTCCCTCCCGACTCCCACTAATTCGATTCGAAGTGAAGGATGCCCAACCTCACTTATGATGCGTGTGAGTGCTTGTGCTGGTGTGTCTAAGGCTCGTTAGTTTCTCATACACTCTCTTCAACCTTTAGCTGGGGACCTTGTCGTTACCGACCCGACCGATGGATCAACCATTGTCTACAATATGGGAGATATCGCCTGGGTCCTGGCCTCCACCGCATTGGTTTGGATCATGGTGCCCGGTGTCGGTTTCTTCTACTCGGGTCTTCTACGGTAAGCGGCCGCTACACCTTATACAAACTCATCGCTCACAGCTGTTCCCCGTTAGACGGAAAAATGCCCTGTCGATGATATATTTGAGCATGATGACCATTGCTGTAGTCTCCTTCCAAGTGAGTTATCTTGCCGCGTGGTACTTCACTCAGAATATTGATTTTTGTGTCAATTTAGTGGTTTTTCTGGGGTTTCTCACTGGCTTTCAGTGAAGGAGCCAACCTCTTCATCGGCGACTTGAGTAAGCTTATAACCATCATCTCGCACAAAGCAGGAGGTTAACCACTTGCAGAACACTTTGCTCTGAGGGGTGTTCTCGAGAAACCCTCTATCGGTAGCGCCAAAATTCCTAGTATCGTATTTTGTGTTTATCAACTCATGTTCGCCGCAATAACGTGAGTTTTTATTCTTGTCCAATTCCTTCTCGTCTTAACATCCATGTCCAGACCCATGATCGCCGTCGGTGGCTTCGCTGAACGCGCCCATCTTGGTCCACTCCTTTTCTTCGTTTTCGCCTGGTCTACCCTGGTATACGACCCGATCGCTTGCTGGACGTGGAATAGCCATGGCTGGTCGTTCGTGCATGGCTCATACGATTTTGCCGGTGGAACTCCCGTGCACATCTCTTCTGGCACTGCGGCTCTCGCCATCTCCATCTACCTGGGCAAGCGCCGCGGATACGGAACAGAGGCCCTGGCGTACAAGCCGCACAACACTACCTATGTTATTCTCGGCACGCTTTTCCTATGGTTTGGCTGGTTTGGTTTCAACGGCGGAAGCGCCCTCTCCGCCAATATCCGTGCGGCAAGCGCATGCATCGTCACCAACCTTGCTGCAAGCGTCGGCGGCCTCACCTGGATGGCCTGGGTATGCATGACCTGTTTTAAGCTCGGAAAACGCGAACTAACGTTGCACAGGACTACCGTATCGAGAAAAAATGGTCTGCAGTCGGTTTCTGCTCAGGAGCCATTGCGGGCCTCGTTGCAATTACACCTGGTTCCGGTTTCGTCGGTGCCCGTAAGTCATCCCGCCTGACCAGGCACCACCACCTCCTGACGCCCCTCTCCCCCCAGCTGCCTCTGTTCTGTTCGGCTTCATGGCAGGCACCGTCTGCAATTTTGCCACCCAGATCAAGTTCTTCGCAGGATACGACGACTCTCTTGATGTGCATATCCTTCCGCAAAATTCCGTTGCACAATGCTTATCTGTGAATCGCAACAGGTGTTCGCCTCGCACGCAGTTGGTGGAATCGTCGGTAACATTCTGACTGCGCTCTTTGCGCAGAAGAGCGTCGCCGCCTACGACGGGTTCACCGTAATTCCCGGAGGCTGGCTCGACCGCCACTGGATCCAGCTCGCATGGCACGTCGCGGACTCGTGCGCGGGCCTCGCGTACTCCTTCGTTATGACCGTTAGTCGCACTCTTTTACATTCCTGCAACCGCCTATTAATTCCTTTTCCCTCAGACCATTATTCTCTGGATAATGCACTACATTCCGGGCATGCGCCTGCGTGTATCGGAGGAGACGGAAGATCTCGGTATCGACGAGGTGGACATGGGCGAGTACGCGTACGACTACGTTGGGCTCGAGGACATGCGGCCGCTCGTTGGCAGCCGTGCCACCGCGACGGCGATGAACATGGATTCACACAGCGAGAATCACTACATGAAGGAGCGTGTCAGCCAGGGTAGCGTTGGGCAACGATCTTACGCCTGAATATTTAATCATTTGTCTTATCTACTGTATACCTTGGACTTGGGGAAGTAGCCCAGTCAACCTCCTACGGGAAGCTATCGAAACACCTGTTAGACAATGTGTGCGTATGTACAGTATACAGCTGTGTTAGTTAGCCAGGGAAACATAGGAATTAGCCGGGGAGAATTGATACTGTAGTCCGAATCTGTGGAACGTGTCTGTCTATGCCTCCTTCGTTATCCGCTGAATCTCCTGCACTCCTTCATCATGATCCCAAAACCCACCCAACCCATCCACCGGGAGAGCCTCCGCCAGTTTCTCCGGCGCGTCCTTCTCGGCATCCAATTGTACCTCCCCGCCGTCGATACTGCGCCCATTCACCCCGACGTCCGCTGGGCCGACGAGCCCGGTGAGGAACCGCTTCTTCACCTCGCGCTCGTCGGTCTCCCTCGTGCGTACCTCGGCACTCCCGTGCCACAGCGCCTTCTCCATAACGTGCCGCACGAGCGCGCGCAGTGCCATGTACCCGTGGGATGCTGCGAGGGCAATGAGGAGTGCCGTCAGCAGCAGCTCACGCGTCGCCGCACTGCCGTCGCCACCTTCTTGTTTGCTTGTTGTCGAACCGCCAACGGACGCGGCGGAGATGATGTGCTGGTGCACCTTGTCGAGAGTGCTCGGCCCCGCGTTGCAGTGGTTTTGCGAACGCGGGCAGAAGAGGTAGACAAGTGCAGAGTTGACGACGGCAGCGAGCCAGGCGAGGAAGGAGAGCGTGTCGAGCCAGGGGCCGATGGTGTCCGTGCGCGAGGGGATGGGTCGCCGGTTGTGCACGGTGATCTTGAAAGCGTCCGACCTCAACTCGAAGAAGTTATTGATGAGAGCCATGACTGAGCATATTAGATATTAATTTCAAGCTATGGAGTATGAAGCAGACTTACCAGGGGCGAGCGGCCAAATCACACTCCAGATTGCCACATAGCCAAACTGGGTAACCATCTCGCTGTAATCGCCAAAGAGCTCATACTCAGGGAGCGCAGCCTCTGCGCGGACGATCTCCAAGAACTCACGCTCCTCCTCGCCGCCCTTCTCCTTCTCGTCTTCGAACACTACGCGCTTCTTCTTATCCCCTTTGCCGTTCCCATTTCCGTTCGACTTCTTCGCGCGGAACGATCCAACAGCGCGGAGGACATACGGCAGGCCGACCTCGACGAACGTGTTCACGATCTGGTTGGTGACCGTGTACGCGAACATCTGGTCCTTGAGGCGCGCGGCATTGAGTTTCTGCCCCGCCACCGACGTGTCGACATTCCACATGCCCTTCGTGTGCTCTGTAGCGTTGAGCGCGGACGCAGTGATGTTGTGCGAATCGGCGACGGCGTCGGCGTGGACGGAGCCCTTGAAGAGCCAAACCTGCACCATGCGCATGATGCCCTCGCCAAAGGGCACGTAGACGAACGCGCTGAGCGCGAGACCCATGTACGCGACGAGCGCGCTGAGCGCAAAGGTCTTCACGGTCAGTGAGGCCGCGTGCGAGGATTGGTGCGCGTGGTTCTCCCATGCGGTGAACCTTGTCGCGATCGCTTGGTAGACGGCGAGCAGGCGGGGGACCAGAGCGACGAACAGGATGGTGGGGCTGAAGGCGATGTATTTGTGCCCAGGCCCAGTGTAGAGCTGCGTCACAAAGGCCTCGAAGACGAAAATGCCGGTGAGGATAGAGAGGAGGACGCCGGCGAATAGGAGGATGACTGGGAGGCTCGCAACCATGCGCAGCTCATGCTTCCACCAGGGGAACCCTTCGACGTATTGCGCGCGCCGCCTTTCGACGCGGAACGACCCACGTGTGCCGAATCGCAGGGAGAGGATGCGCTCACGCACGCGCCACCACTCGACGTACACCACCGACCAAAGGACGATGAGGATGGAGTATATTGGCGAGTATGGGGAGCCGAAGAAGTAGAAGAGGACGCCGAGGACGGCAGGAAATACGAGGGCCTGCGTGTATGAGTGCAGGAAGGAAAAGTACATGGCCACAGAGTCGCCAAACTGCTCGCGAAGGCGCTCCTGCTTCACGGAGACAAAACGACTCGTGGTCCAGGCGTGTATCCAGTGCTCATTAAATTTACGGTCATGGAGCGCCATAACGGATTCCACAAGATTCCACTCGGGCGAATCTGGAGTTATTCCCAGGCCACCGTCCGACGGCATGGAGCAGATGAAGGCATGCACGAGGCGGATTCGGTCCGCTGGGCACAATGGCTGAGGCTCCTCCTCTTTATTCACCGGTGTAGTGGGTAAACCATGAAGAAAGTCGGAGTGCCTATGAAGGCGTCTATCAGCCGCTACTTCCAATTGTTCAGACAACTGACCGTTCGCGCTTGACGAGAGTATGAACATGGCCTGTTGGACATGAAACGAAGACCAGAAGATGCCCCAGAGATTCTCCGCGTCTTCCCACAGCACGTAGACCAGCGGAAGTGAGTACTTTTATAAGACGAGAGTATTGTTCCTCCGCCTTGCGTGCATCTTCTAGCGCCTGGCGTTTAGGCAGACTACCTTGTCGAGAAGCTCGAAAGGTTATAACTAGGTCGACTTCAGGCAGCATTGAGAGTCGAGAGCAAGGAAATATCTCCCAGCAGTTTCGTCAGGACTTCGTGGTGGTAATGTCGACGTCAGTGGGACGCCGTTGCAAAATAGGGACAAGCTCGACCGTGCCAAGCAGCACCAAACTTTGGTTCACCTTCTTGGCCTTAAACATTAAGTATGGCATGGATATGCTATAGAGGGTGAAATACTACCTCGACAGAAAATAATATTAATGTCCCTCCATCTAAGAACGATTTCTTCGGTTCGGAGAATGAGCCATTGAAATATGGAATCCGAAAGTTCAACCACTGTAATTCGAGATCATCACGCTGCAAGTCGTAAGTCAGTAGACAGAGAAATGTGAGGAGAAACTTGCAATAGTTACCTGGCCGATGGGAAGCGGGGGCATTGTCATTCTCAGCAGGACGATACTTGGGAGTACGACCACCGTTCAAATTCGTCGATGAACATGCCACAGATACCACAAATAATCTCATTCACGAACCCATGCCGCAACCCGTCGAGGATCCTTCTTGAAATGCGCAACACCTTTACCCAGCTGACTGGGGCCGCGCTTGAGATATTGGCCATCACGCGGTTTACCCAACAGCACACCGTTCGCCCACATCACTTTCCCGCGGGAGATGGTATATCGTGGCCAGTTGTCGAACTCCATGCCTTCGTATGGGGTATCTAGAGAAATCTTACGATACGTCGATTCAGGATATCTCTGTGCTCACAGTCGACGTTATGATGCAGGCGCTCGTTGGTGAGTTTGAAGGGCGTAAGAGCGCCTTCCGGGTGCCACTATTGATCGTTAAGCACTGAAATGCACTTCGAATTCTGTACTCACAATGACAAGGTCCGCATCCGATCCAGGCTAAGTATAGTTCAAAGACATTCGGTTGAATTTGAGTGAGAGAGGCAGCGTACCAGAATAGCACCCTTGCGAGGATACAGCCCGTACTGAACGCAGGTCTCAGCAGTCGTCCAAAAAGAAAGAAAATCAACATGTTACCAGCTTGGCGGGATTGGTCGCCGTGAGCTCCACGAATTTTTGTGGGGTAATGCGTCCGGTCGACACGCCACGAGTAAACAGCAACGGCAGCCGCGTCTCGACGCCGGGGATCCCATTCGGTATTAGTCTGAACGCCCCCACCTTCTTGTGGGCCAGTTCCGTCAGAGGTACGCCGTCTGTGTGGGCGCTTGGCTCATGGTCAAGTATCCCCACCATCTTGCCATGCGGGTCGTCGTACTTGAAGGGACAGTGATCCGATGAGAAAATCGTGAAAGTTCCGTTGTGGAGGCCGCTGGGAAGTCGAAGGATTAATTGAACTCAGGGATGAGATCATCCAGATTCGTACATGTAAAGCGCATCTTGGTCGGATGAGTCTGGACCAGGAGGCGGCGAACAGACCATTTTGCTGTTTTCGAAACATATCGGTGAATGGAAGCGCTTGAGGTCTTCCCAGGTGAGATTCAGATACTGCGGGCAGGTCTCGGCAAATACTGGGAGGCCCCGGGTCTGTGCAGCTCGGATAACGTTGGCTGACGCCTGCGTTAATTCAACGAGTCAGAAAATAACGATGAGAGAACGCCACATACACTAGATCCGACATGAACGAACAAGATGGGGTTTTCGATGAGCTCGGCGAGCACAATTGCTCGATTGGCGGCTTCGCCTTCAACTGACGGAGGACGGGACAAAGCATGATAATAGGGAGCTAAGAAAGGATGAGCGAAGGACTCGAAGTTCAAAACACACTCACCCATCATGCCCTTGGATTCGAGTTTCTCTGCAGGTGAGGATTCCTCGAAGGTACTCCAAGGTATTTTCAAGGCGACTCACGAGTCAACCATTCTATCATGTCGCCGTTCTCCGCATGGATCATCTGAGGAAATTCATCATCGAATGCGTTTCTGCGAGCGGATAATAGACCCACCGTCGTGATCGAATTCTTGAGCGCTGCAAGCATGACGTCCAGCAGCTGGTAATCCTGCAATCTCATCGTTTCATAAGTCATAAACACCTTGCAGCTAGTTATACCCCATTTCTCGACGAGAACAGGCAGTTCTTCCTCAAGAATGTCCTTATCGTCGCGCACGATAATTATGTGGAACGCGTAGTCGATGTAACTTCCCGTTGCCTGAGCCCGAGCGTTGTACGCTTCCACGACTTTGAGGAGACTGCGGTCTTCTTCTGCTCGGGTTTGGGTGGCAAACGTTACCATGGTCGTTGTGCCGCCGCATACAGCACTGCGGGACCCGGTTTCAAAATTATCGGCGCACTCGCCACCCCCAATGTCTGGCGTGTAAAATGAGCTGACTTTCGCTGCGTGAAAAGTCTATACACACCTGTTTTCTGATCTTGGCACAGGTGAACGTGGGCGTCGATGCCCCCAGGCATAACCTGGTACGGCAATGAGAAAATAATATATTACCGCGCATCGATGAAGTACCATTCCTCCTCTGTTCGCAATAAACACGGGAATTTATAGGCGGACAATATCACTCACTCAGCATCGACAACCTGCACGTCCCCAATATCTTCTGGAGAGAAAGACGGCGCCAGGGTATGTATTTTCCCGTCTTTAATGCCGATGTCGAATGAACTTGACTGCTGTGAGCGGGAGCTGTGAAGGCAGCGTAGACTTGCCTGATGTCGCTTGCACTCACGACTACACCATTTAACACAACCAGATCGAATTTGGTGAGCATTTCCTGGCACAAACGGTTTCCTTCGGATAAGCCTCGAACCTCGGCAGACCTCGGCCCGACTTCTCTTGGCGAAACACGATCACGAGACACTTAGTTCTTTCGACGCGAATGGGAATACGAAAATTGCAGGGCAAAGGTTCTGACTTCCGGACACTTTGTGAGCAACCTTGAACTTTTCGGGAGACTATTCCTGGACATGAGCCCTGCCGCAGAAACTATGTCGAGTGCCGGGAGCCAGAGGAATGCCATCAATCTGCAGTGAATTCGGAATAAGGGTATGACTCCCGCCTGGTCGACGATCGGAGGAAAGCTCATCGACAAGCACGCTCAAAAAAATGATAGTTGTAATTTAAATATGTAGACAGGGTTGACAGAATCTCATTTCTCCTCAACTCAACGTACTCAACGTACTCAACCGGTTGGGCACACTGGCAATCACCGTCATACCCCAAATTCAAAGGCACTGGGAGTAAAAGTCTTTGACAAAGTATCAGAATCCAAGAGGCAAAAATCAGAGGACGACGCGCACCGTTGACGAAATGGCAGGTGAACGGGGCCACACTGTTGAATTAATTAGTCGCTGCATTAGTATTCCCAAATTTCACTCGAGCCAGAGTTTCAGACGCACCATGCCGTTGCTCCTGTGTATCTTCACGAGATACGGTTAGAATACGTCGATAGACGAGCCAGAGACATACCCAGTGCCTCCGCACTGCCCGAACTGCGCGACCGACCCAGGGACACCGGTCGGCGCCGTGGAGGTGGTGGAGCTCTTAACGGTGCTAGTCGGACTCGTAGGTGTCGTGGAGTGTGTGCTTGTGATAGTAGTCGTGGGGTTCTGTGTAAATGTCGATTAAATTATTTTTCACAGATGTGATGACAAGGGAAGATCTCACGGAGCTGGAGGCGGACCCGTAGAGCGGCGGACCGGGGATGGGGTACGTCGTCTGTGTCTGTGCGGCGTTGGAGTAGATGTCGATGGTCACTTTCCACATCGTCAGGCACACTAAGAGAGAATTAAATGAATGGGACTAACATCCGGGATCCGTGGCCGAGTAACCCCCGGGGAACGTGACCAGTTGGGCGGCAGTCGGGGCCAGGGTTCCTCCGCCAGTGATGCTGAGCTGCGCGCACTCGGGATAGAATTGCTGGATACAACAGATTTAACATTTTGAAGATGGAGATTGATTCAACTTACGGCAGGCAGGGAGTGCAGTGCAATGGTCTCGAAGCGAATGAGGTAGTTGCCGCTCGGAACGGTGGCAGGAATCGTCGTCGTCCAGGAGGAGTTCTGTGCGATCATCTTCCCACTTCCCCAGGATCCGTTGAAGACGGTTCCACTGATGAGTCCGGATTGGTCGATCTTAAACTGTTTTGTTTTCCGCGTCACAGGCTGATCTGCCTGGAAGGATTTTCAGGACACTCACCCACTTGAGGGTGCTTGCGCTGACTCCGGTGCAAGTCGAGCCAGGGCATTGAGCCAGATACGTCAGCTGGGTTTTTGGTCAACGACGGACGACTTAAGGGCGACAGAAAGGGTGGCCCACCATGGGGCCGTACGGGTGCGGCCAGACTTGGTTCCAGTACGCGACGATGGGAGTACCGGCCTTGACGGTCGCGGTGAGCTGGAGTGCACCCGAAGTTCCATCGTCGTTGCACGCGAGGGTTGGGTCAGTCGGGTCGAGAATCGGGTTACTTCCGGCGGTTTTCAACATAAAAACGGGAGATAAATAGAAGCACGCACTATGTCGACCACGGGCGCTCGATTCCAGTTTGACCCACGGCTAGAGAAGCTCGTTCAATACAACAACAAAGTACTGGAGTGTGCGACGAACGCGTGTTGTATGGCTGCCAGCCTTGGTATATCTGGCCGCCGATGTTGTAGGACAGCACTCCTCCATGGGCGAGTGCCTTGGAAACTGCAGCGAGTACAATCAGACCAGGGAGCTTAAACACCATTGTCGACTCTGAAACGTGTCGGTTTGGCGTACCCACCGCCCGCTTTATACCTGTTTGAACACCGGAAAAACTGGCTGGTTAAACTTTGTGACGTCAGGGAAAAAATCGGAACATTGTGCAAGGGAACAAAAGTCCATCCTTGGTTGAGCCTGTGTTCGGGGTAAGCTTGAACACGGCCAGAGGGTTTTTACTTGATAACCTGAAATTCGGAGTATGAAGCAGACAGAAGAGATTAAAGAGGAGGTTTTGCGCGGGATAACCTCGCGCAGAGATTCCGGATATCCTCCGACTTGCACACAAATACATCCAACCAGCGAGCTGCTAGTTTGGTGACAGCGCAAGCTTGGCTATGGGTACCACTCTAAGTTGTGTAATTCATCGGGGACGGCCTGAGCAGGGAATAAAAATTCCAGCCAGTAGGCTAGGTTTAAGTCATAGATATACGAGTTTTGAACATCGGATGCTCGGATAATTGAGCCAAGGTCTGACGCAACTGCAGGAACCTTTGCCTGCAGAGATACTTGTCAGCTATCAGCTGAGAGCATTCTATAATTGTGGAAGCCAGTCCAATACATTACGCAACAAGCTCGCAAAAAAGACTTCAAGTTGAGCCGAAGGATCGCGTAACCAAAGGTCGAGAAGAACAGATAGAAAGCAACATCTGCCGAATGGAAGTTGTTCATGGAGGAGGCATGGCCATTGACGAACAAGTGGGCAGATGTACATCAGCGATGAGTCGGAAGCGATAGATAAAATGCGAATACCGCAAAGAGGAAACGCAGATTCGCAGACTTTTTGGCTGGTCAAAGCTTTCCAGCGGCGGGTATTGTGGTCCGTGTTCTATGAGATGGATTTCGTGATCTTAGAGCGCCGGAGCGGCAGTTAACTAAGCAGGTCAGAGCATTGGAGCCGGCAAGATAAATGTGGCAGCCATTTTTTCATAAAAAGGACTGCAGACGAGTTGATCCAGCCCGCAAATAGAACCGGAACCAGAAGATTGCAAGATAATCGCCACCGCGATTTCCAAGTAACCACAGGACTGATGAATGTCGAAGACACGGTGAGATGAGCATTCTTCCAAGCCAGGTGCCTCGATAAGAATCATTGTGATGTGCGTACGCTTGGGAGTCTGTGAACCAGAGCGTACAGTGTGGCACCGTGCACGGTGCTCGACCTACGGCGAGATGTTGAGTGGACGGAATTGTCAAAATACTTGATGGCGTCAGTGCTGGACCTCGAGGCTGAGCGCAAGAGACACACTTTGGTCTGCCATGGTCGCAACACTGGTAAAGGAAGAGACGATTGGTCGGACGATGATGGGAAGATACAGAGCGCGGCATGATGCCAACACTTCGGCGCTGCGCGATCAGCGCTGATCACTGTCAATCCGCACCTCCTCTTTGCCCCACAGCTCTCTCTCTGCAGGCCATGAGTTTTGCGCCTGCAGGCCTCGTCAGGCTCGGCCTTTTACCCACTCATTGTCAACTGCTCCTTCAAGCACGGCTTTCGTATTCCACGGCGTCAGGCAATCACGGTTACCCATACGCTTTCCCCACACAACCCCGACCCACACCTCATGAAATATTCCATCTACCGCGCGGGGCGTCTGAAGCAGACATCAAGAAACGATGTTCGTACCTCTTTTCGTCCCCAATAATCGATGATTGTATTCATTGCGTTTAGACATTGAACTTGTGAAGCTACATCATCCCGACGCCCATTCTTCTAGGAGTCTATCTCCGGCTGAACGGCACAGGCGATTTCAAATAGTCTCTTCTGCGTATGAGACTTTGCACCACAGGAGAGTCATTCCAGAGCGCGACCGCGACCATTCTGCGTGGGAGGAAATCGAGCGCCGGAAGCGTGCGCAATATCGACATTCTCGAAGGGCAGAATACGAGTACGCCGAGTGGAAAAATCCACGGGTGGACGATAGGTGGACGGACCGAGTGATTCTCGCATTTGGTTTCGTCGTGAGTTGCATTTTTCTTCATTTACTTTCTCGCGGGAAGCTCGATCAACTCATGCATTTGGCTTCCCCCAGGCCCTCGTTAGCGGGATAACGCCCATGTTTTTATATCCTCGACAACGGGCGTTAGATCGGCGCATGACATCTGCGTCTGCAGCAGACCTCTCGGAAGCCCGCCAGGAAGCGCGCTTGAAGTACGAGGTTCGCATCAGGGAGTTTGAGGCTGCCAAAGGGAAGTAGTTGGAGTGCACTGTATTCAATTCTTTCTCCGTCATGTGGGAAAGCTGTTTCTCAATTATCCGGAATAACCTATCTCAGGCTTGCCACGACTGAGACAGACATATGCGGCAGGGTGACGCGAGTTGCTGTCTTGGACCTCACGCCGGTTGAACTTTGTCTCGTTTCCTCACCACTCCAATCGCCTGAGTTAGATACATCCAGATTCAACCCCCAAACTCGACTAACTACATTCAAATCTGTTTCAAGTCTGACCCTCGTCGTCGCCAAATTAGCTTTGGGTGGTTAGACCCTGGTATTCGGCGCCACGCCACTTCCTCTTGGTAAAACCTTGGAATTACCGCAATAGTACCGTGCCATTTTAAACTTGGCGCTTATTCACAACAAACGCAGTGAACCATCGCTACAACCCAATGCGCTCGCTCACTCGTCAAAGCCCTGCTCGCGCCTCTCCTCGCTTGCGCAGCTATCACGCTTGTCAAAGGCGGTCCAATAGCCTACGGTCTTTGCCAAACTGGTACAGTCTTAAACGGGTTTGGCTTTTGGTCCCGCCGCTGGCGGCGGCCGCTCATCGTTACATAGACTGCAACACCCTCGCTGTTGGGTGCAACGCTGGCGCTGGTCTCGTACTCGGCACCGTCGTCGCCTCCGCCGCCGCCCCTGCAGCCGCTATGGCGCGCAACGCTGCGCTCGGGACGTGCTTGAGCGACGGTCTTTTTGCTCCCACCCCATGAATCCATTCGACCACCGTCGAAGTGACGCTCAGCTTTTGAATTCTTTTTAGCGTACTTTCCGACGCTCTGGCCCTCAGATCTTACGACTCGTCGACAATGGGTGCACAAGGAGATATGATGATTTTGCTTGTGCGGATTCTAAGATATGTCGGCGACTGGCGAGTTGTGCGCTCCTCTCCAATCTTATAGCTTTTTCATCTCCGTGATGTTCGGATGTGTTTGTGGTTGGGAACTGCTCATATTCTCACCTTCACGCACCTTCAGGGTCGTTGGTCGCTCCACCCCGCGGAGAAAGACCCAGAAGCGCCGAATTTCAACCCGGCGCCTATTTGTTACATGTGCAATACCTCGCCGCTTTTGCAAGTGCTTCTATTCGCCCTCATTGCAAAGCTTCTCAACGCGCGTCTACCTCCTTGCAGCCTCCAAACACGTATGCACCGGTTTGGAGCCACCATCGAATCACGGTACCTGTTCACAGAAAAACATACACTCACTCATCTACTTTTTTCCCCCAACCATCGACCCTCTCAACGGCAGGTAAAGCAGCCTGAGAATCCCCGCGCCTCTTGGATTGAAATCACGGCAAAAGCACTCCCGGTGCGAGAAGCATCTAATAAGCGCCGATATCGAACCAGGCGCCTATTAAACAAGATAAATACAACGGTGGTTGCTCTTCGCTCTCATCCGCACTTCCCTCCGCACCACCACCACTGCACTGCACCAAAAGTCACAATGCGCACTTTCAACGTCCTCTTCGCACCCCTTCTCGCTCTCGCTGCTATCCCTCTCGTCCAGGGTGGTCCGCTTGCTTATGCTCTCTGCCAGACGGGTACGCATTCCCTCACGACTCAGTGCCTGCAGCTGGATGATTGACTATTGGCACTCAACTTTCTGCAGGATGTAATACCGTCGTAGTCGCTTGCTACGCAGGCGCCGGGCTCGTCTTCGGTACTGTCGTCGCCGCTCCTGCTGCCCCCGCCGCCGCCCTAGCCTGCAACGTTGCTCTTGGAACCTGCTCCGCCACCTGCGCGACGGTAGCGCTCTTGGCCCCGACGCCTTGAAATTTGAAAGGTAGTTACCCGCCCTCACCTGATGCCTTTTTGAGAACTTGAATGACCCCCCGCACTCCAGAGAGAATTGAAGTGCATGAAATCGAAGAGCGTCTAGTCGAGTTAGTTGAACGGCGAGAGGTGATGTTGACTTTATTGTTGTAAAAAGATCGTTTCGTTCTTGAAATCTTCGTTTGACGTCCGTCCGTCCGCGTCAAACCTCGAGTCTTGATAAATATTGAAGTCAAAAAATGTTTCGCCAAATTTGAATTCCTGGACTCGATTCATGATTCATCGAACCCAGCGACACCGATATGCAACAGGGCACACGTTGAAAGACGGGTCTGCTATCCTTACCACGAAGTGAATTAGCTTCCATCTTCGAATTCGGACCTTGGCGCTTATTACTATGTATAAGAGGCGTGCTCATAGCCCCATCCTCCACCGCCCCATAATGCGCACCTTCGAGATCCTTTTCGCAATTTTGCTCGCCGTCAGGCTCCCTCTCGTCCAAGGAGACAAGGTTAAAGACGAAGTCGCCTATGGCCTCTGTCAGACCGGTGCGTATTCGGTCTGGCGCAATATTCTCTGAATTGTGCTTATCACAGTGCAGGCTGCAATAATATCACCGTGGCCTGCTATTCAGCTGCCGGTCTCGTCTTCGGAACCGTGATCGCTGACGCCGACGCACCCGTCGCCGCTCTTGTGTGCAATAAGGCCCTGAGCGAGTGTTCCAGCAACTGCACCACGGTACAAGCACTCGAACCGAGCGCGTGAAGCGACAGTCAGTTGATTTTCCCACTCTTGGTTGGCAGCAGTTGATGCTTTGAACAGGAGAATTCCAGATCTGAGGTTGAATTTGTACTCAGTCCAATATTAATTTTCGGCAGAAATTCTACCTGTATGCACCGCGTAAGACCGCAGACGATCTTGCACTGACATCGAACGGATTCAATTGCGGAACGCGGCTTTGGAAGAGTGAGCATATCTACCGACGTTCACCTACGCGGACAAGCAGTAGGAGTTGACCAACCCCGCGGTGAAAACGAGCCCGAGGAGGAGGATTGACTGGGTTTCCTGGCGACTCTCGAAGAACCGAGTATGGGTGTTGTATATTCGAAATGCCAAATTTGACGAAAAAAATCAACCCACAAAACGATCAGAGATGTCCAGGCGGTATCAAAAGTCCAACCAAAGATGATTTCGGTGGCGTCCTCCCTTGAAAAGGAGGACCAGGTCCGGACCCTCCGCACAGAGGGCGTTGAGCCCATCCAACGTAATGGTATCGATGCTTTCCTTCACACCTGAAGCAGTGCAACATACCTGAGGGTGCACGATGGGATTCCCAGCGCGATTGAGCCATCTGGAAATATGCAGGATAACCAAAAGATTCGAGGCCGTCCAGGTGGGAACCCCGAGAGAGGCAGCATAGCTGTGGAGCGAGAACCGCGCTCTGAGAAACGGTGAGGCTTTCGATCACGCCTCCAAGCTGCTCAGCGGCTAGAATAATTGCTAAGTTGGTGACCAAGGGGAGTTCTTGTAAAATATGGGTGATTGAACGACTGTCAGGACACCCAAAAATGCACAGATTTCGAAGAGGAGAGGATGAGCGGTTGATGGAGGGATTTGGCGGGCATCTGGTCAAGGGCATGATACAACAAACATAAGAGAGTCTCTTACAACGGGTCACTCCACACAAAGCACACGCGATTTCTGTGAAAATGGGCGACTTGGTTGGACTTGAGGACACAAGAACGTGTTCTGATGCGATATAAGTATTTGGATTGCCGGAGAAAAGGCAAGTTCCAGCGCAATTGGGTGTAGTGAACGACAACTTGAAGGAAGCCACTGAACACAGCCACATCAATGCCAGTAACGTAAAATTACATGCCCTACCAGACGGAGAATCTCAGTATCTGTTTCGTCCTCCCCGGCCAGCCTTCGCTTTCATAGCCCGCTTCCTCTCCCGCTCCTCCTCCTTTGCGCGCGCACCTCTCTGCCGAGGATCGATAACCTCATAATCACGCTCCGCCTTCATCGACTCCTCCCCATCGTCCTTGGGGAAGCGCAACGCATGACCCATGAATCCCGCGTCGTCGTCTACCTCCATCCCCGGGTCCTCATCATACCCAAACTTCGGCGCCTCCTTTGTCTCGCCCTCCTCACCACCGTCAGCATCAACATCCTTAATCGCCGGGTCGTCATCCTGGGCCACAGCCGGCATCTCCTCCTCCACCGCTACACTCGCGAGCTTTCCGCGGAACGAGCTCAGCGCAGCGAGCACGTCCCCCTCATCGCGCCGCTTCCCCTTCTTGTGCAGCCCCCGCCCCTTGGCATACCTCGCGAGCTCCTCCTCCAAATACGACTTGGTCGTCTTCCCCTTCTTCGCCTTGCGCATCGCGTCCAGCTCGTCGTCAGAGTCGCCTCCTCGCCGCCGCGCGAGCGACCGAATCTCCGCCTCCATCTTCTCGATCTCTGACTTGCGCGAGTTTCTGTGTACGCGGTTATCAACTGAGGCATCGAAAAGAAGGGTAGCGGACGACTGACGCAGATGAGGCAACCTCCTGTGCATGCTTCTCGCGGATCTTGGTGATATCGTCGTTTTTCTTTTTTGGTCGGTCATCGTCAACGACAGCGCTGGGCGCGGATTTAGTCGGTGCCGCAACAAAGTCGGGGACGGCCGCGGCTTCCGGGTCGTCCACCACTGCATTCTTGGGCTGAGTCGGCACACGCAGAGGAAATAACGGGACTCACGGTCAGGCCGCACGATCGCCTTCTTTGCAAAGGTCACCGGTGCTGCCTCCTCGTCCTCGCCGAAACTGAGCAGCTGGACGTTCTTCTTCGCGCCTTTGCGCCGCTCTGCCTCCTCGCGCTCGCGCTGCGCCTCTTCCCGCGCCCGGTGCTGCGCGCGCTTCTCCGCGGCGGTGATTCGAGGGACAATGTCGTCGAATGGGTTGTCCACTATCCGTATGGATTTGATTTTCGGCGGGTATACTGGCCGTCCGTCGTTTCCCAGCTCTAATGAGGGAGGGTACTTGAATAACTGGTAATGAACCGTGTCCCGCCAACGCACCCATCTCGCCAATTTTCATTACATCTGTGAGTAGTTAGAGCGGAGCATCTGTACCTAGAGGGCCACGCACTGTATACCGTGTCACCCATACACCGCCCGAACAGCGTATGTTTTCCATGCAGCTCGTCGGCACGGTCTATCGGCGGTTTGAGCTCTGGGCAGTAAGGATCCGCCAGACGACGCACCGAGTGTGATGATGAACTGTGAGTCGTTCGAGTTTTTGGTGCCGTTGTTGGCCATGGCGACGATACCGCGGTGCGCAAAACGCAGCCGGGGGTGAATCTCATCCTCGAAGGGCTCTGTACCGTTGGATGAAGGTTCTGCAGCGCATTTTTTCGGGAATATGCACCTCCATAGATGGATTCGCCTCCTCCACCGGTTCCGGTCTTGTCGCCAGTTTGAACGAGAAAGCCAGGGACGACGCTGAGTTGTCGTGGTCAATCATACGTTCCCCTCCAAGTCCTACGAGTCGCACCGATGGAATATGACATTGTCATAGTAGCCTGGGATATTTTGCATCAAGGCTCGCGCAAGTCAGGCCGGGGAAACTCACAGACCCTCCAAAGCAAGCGTGATGAAATTGCGGCAAGTTTTTGGTGTTTCCTATGGCGAATTGAGTTTTACAAACGAGTAATATAGGACTACTACCTTGGCCCAGAGCTCAATGTCAATTTCTCCGACGGTAGTATCGATTATAACGCGTCCATTCGTCGGAAGCGCCATCGAGGTGAAAGTAGACTGCTGCTTTATTTCGGAGGATGAAGCCAAACTTCGTACACAGCCACCTCGCGACCTTGGCACTTTTTCCGTCGGTTCACTTCTTCACTCCAGAGTGCAATTGCGCTGGGACCTGCTTTGTCGCCAGCAACGCAATTATCTATATCGTTGAGATAACACGTTCTTGCGTCCCTCAGCTCGCCCATTTATCACGGAAATTGTCTGCGCGTTTGCCTGTTTTTGTTTTTCTGTTAATTGTGAAGAGTGACCAGTGGTAAAAACTCCCGTTATTCAGGTTGGATTATCCCCTTGACCTAATTGCTAGATGTCCACCTCGCGATGCTCTCAATGTCGTTCCGCAGTCGCCGAGCCACTGTCTTTGGATTTCAATTTCGCCGCACCTGGCTCAAGACATTACACCCTCTTGAACTCCAATGAGGCTCCCGGTCTAGATGCAGAGCTGGACATGGTCACCTCCGTCGTGTCGGAAACCGAAACGCACTTGGCTTCTTTGGACGACGTAATATTGAAGACCAAGGCACGCTTAGCGTGTTTGGAGGACGAGATAGGGTCGGTCCGGGAGCGGCTGGGACAATTGGAGGACCGGTGCGCGTTGCTATCGAGCTATCGCGAGCAGAATCAGGCGATCCGCTCTCCCCTTCGCAGAATTCCGCCCGAGATCCTTGCCGAAATATTTTTGTGGACCCTGCCCCCGCCGGGCCGTCGAGGATTCGGGACGACGGAGAGCCCATGGATCTTGACCCATGTCAGTCGTCGTTGGCGCGCCGTTGCCATCTCGAGCCCTGCGCTGTGGTCGGTGTTGTCAATCAGCTTCCTCGACAATGATTATCCTTCATACCCTCTGCCCATGATCGAGACCCAACTCGTCCGTGCACACACCTTGAAAATACATTTCTACGGGAGTCAGACATATGACTCTCAACCTCAAACCGAGATATTTCGACGTTTGACGGCGCACGCCTCTCGATGGGAGGAACTCAGTCTCGGATTGACCTCTGGTCTTGTTCCGCTCTTGAGCAGCCTAATGGGCCGCCTGCCACTTTTGCGCAGGGCATGGATACAGTGGAGCGGCAATGGAAGGCAAGAATTCGAAGGAGTCGAATGCATCGAGATTTTCGAGTCGGCATCTTCTCTTGTCGCTTTCGGTGCCGCCAGATATCGCTATGTCCCGTGTCTCCTTCCAGCGAAACAGCTCACTTGTTATCAACTCGATGCCCCGTGGGGTATTCATCGCGATATATTGAAGCTCGCCACCGAGCTTATCGAGGCCCGCATCAACGTTCCATTCGCCGACGATGAATCATGGCCTGATCCTGGTCCTATCATCCCAATGTTCTACCTTCGACGTCTGTTCGTGTCTCACACAGAAATCTTGGAGTTCTTGAAATTTCCGGTTTTGAAAGAAATTGCGGTTGACGTAGGACCGGATGAAAATTTCCTCACACATCTCGAACCGTCGCTCATCCGCTCGTCATGTTCTCTCGGCATGCTTTGCTTTGCTGGATGTCCTCCTGCAGATGCAACCGTCCAGATTTTGCAAAAGTTCCCCTCCATCAGGGAGCTTGCGATCATAGTCGACACCGTGCAGGATGGTGAAAGGCTGACCCGATTCATGGCGAGTCTCACCGTATCCGAAACCGAGGAGACTACGGTCGTGGCCCCGCATATAAACCGTGTATCTCTCGGATGCGAAGACAAGGGCTATATCGACCATGACACGTTTTTGAAGATGGTAAAATCGCGCTGGAGAGCAGAACACTGTGCTCTCAAAAGCGCTGCGATGTTCATAGATGCCGGTAAGGCGCCCATGCGTAGCGATTTTAGTGAGGTTTACGAAGAAGGATTGGACTTCTTTCTGGCGGAAGGACTGGACGCGTCGGACGCCATAGATTTTCTACTGATGTATCCAGACTGGACTTAACAAAAGTAATACTTATTTTCCTCTCCAATTCATCTTGCAATGCAGGAGGACTCTCGCGGCCACGCATCTAATGGACGACAAGATCAATGTTCACGTTTCGGAGGCCGAAAGGTAGATTTCGTTAGATTCGCTCTGAATGTTTTCTGATCAACTAGCAGAGCCGCATTCCTAACTAGCATCGAGGCCATTCTTAAAGCCGGCGTAGGCACCGTGATATGCGTGCTCCCAACCTGCCCATCGTCAACATCTTGCAACAACTCACTGACTTAAAAAGCATAGTCGACGGCGCTCTTGTTGGCCAGGTGTTGAACACTGGTAAAGTGGCTTAGCAGCATGTCATTTGAATATTACTCGAACGCCAGACACAACTATGAGGCCCATCTCCAGATGGTGAAATCGCGTTGGGAATCCCACTTATGTGCCCTCAAATGACATGAGGTTGTTAGGTCGAAGAGCGTCCGCAGACTCCGTGATCGGAGGTCCGCTTTTGCTCAAAGGCCCCGACGCCTGATATCATGTACAGTCTGTCACAAAAATAAATGTGCACCCCCCTATCTCAGCAACCCCGTAAGATTCTGGCCCAGACGAAGCTGTCACATCGTTGAGAGGGGTCTGGGTAGTGCATTGTACACGTTGATTGCATCAAAATATTTTTGATTTACCATCAAACGAGGCCAAATACGGAAGCGTGTCGGACTTTGCTCGACGAGAATTTTTTTTTGGCAAAATCCAAAACACCCATATTATAGCCTAAGGTGTGCTGAGCAACTTAGCAAGTTAAAAATATTCAGGCAATAACTCGCTACAGCCCCCGCAAAATGGCAAAAAACAGCCAAAAATGCGCAAAACAGCCAAAAAATGGCCAAAATCACCATTTTACGGGCGCTGTAGCGAGTTATTGCCTGAATATTTTTGCACGATTTAACTTGCTAAGTTGCTCAGCACACCTTAGGCTATAATATGGGTGTTTTGGATTTTGCCAAAAAAAAATTCTCGTCGAGCAAAGTCCGACACGCTTCCGTATTTGGCCTCGTTTGATGGTAAATCAAAAATATTTTGATGCAATCAACGTGTACAATGCACTACCCAGACCCCTCTCAACGATGTGACAGCTTCGTCTGGGCCAGAATCTTACGGGGTTGCTGAGATAGGGGGGTGCGCATTTATTTTTGTGACAGACTGTATGATTGGAACTTTCAGACATAGTGGAATTAATTGCTCATCGGTGCGACAAGGATTTTACTTTATTCTGGATCATTTTCCCTGACCTGGCATACTTAGTACTCAAATGAAATGTTGTAGGTACCACTGGATAAGGGAAATTCAGATTTTTCGGAGGCCAATCCTGGATAAAACTAGTAAATAATAGACACAATAAAATCCAATCCTCTGTTCAACTTCTGTTCAATGTCGGATTCAATATCGGCCCGTCGTTTGTGTGACTATCACCGTGGCACTGGCGTTTAACTTCCATTAAGGCTCCAATTTTTTCCGTCTGAAAACCGTTTCAAACGGTTATAACCGTTTTTATTTTATTTGATGGACCAGGCAAACTGTTTTCAAACCATTTAAACCGTTACCTTCCCCCGGTGTCTCCCCTGGCCTTTATCTGTTCTCTGTTCTCTGTACCTCTTGTGGTCCTTACCAGGCATTAAACCACTCAATACAGATTGAAACTATCTGTGTTTCTGCAACTGATGTGTGAACAGAGCTTGGGTTGAAAATCAACAACCGTGCGAATCTTCGCTTTTGAGGTTCGGAAATTGCGACGTTCATGTGCTATAAGGCGGACTGAGGGCCGATAAAAGGTGCAGCACCCGAAGAAACATTTTTGAGGGCCAGAAGGTCGTTTGGCATCCCAGACTGAATACAGTTGACACAAAGGAGAATTATATTCTTGACTTCCGTGAAAAAACAGTGTGAAACGGTTATTACTGGTTGAGCTTTGCCAGGAGGGTTTGAATTTTTATTGCGTATACGGAGAAGATGCCTTGCCCATTATCGGTCGGTGGTCCCTCTGCCTGTGAATCCTCGCTCACTGTATTCTCCACAGGCTAGTGCGGTCTCCACCCGGTTCAATTTGCGACAACTCGGAATGCTTCTGCAGACTAGTCTCTCATAGACAGACACTTCAACCAATGACGCTCGTACCTCGCTTCAAGTTGTTGAATTTGCAGACTGAGTTTAAATCATTATCCCAAACGCTCCAAAATAAAAATATAAAATGGCACCGGATTCGGTGGTTTCAGCAACATTTTTGGCAGGCTGAATCCTGCGGTTTTGTACCCAGTTTCAGCTTCCTTTTTTATTGCGGCCTAATCTAATGCTTTCAGGAACCAATTCAGCCAGGCAGAAATTTCTTTTTTGGCGGTGTGTGTGCAATCCAACATCGAGACCCATCAAATGTCAAGGGGAATCGACAACGAGGTACGAGTTTGCAGTTGTAGTCCCTCTCTTTATAAGATTACGCCTGTCCGTCTGAAGCTTTTTAAGCTCCGCTGATGGCAACGCAATTTCACGGCGGCACCTCTGATCACACAGCCAGAAAAGTCCGGCTTCGCTGTGCCGAGCCTGGCCGGAGGCTGATCCCACCTCGGCACGACTTAACAGCTTTTATTGTCAGACCTTAACAGCTTTTACAGCTCTTATGCTTCTTTTGATCTTGAACCGAAGTGGTGGGGCGTGGAGCGGCCCGCCACGCTCTTGTGTCTGTTTATAAAAGACTGCTATTTCCTTATCTGGCATCGATTTCGTTTTCATCCCAATCGGGACATCTCTTCTTCCCTCCTTCTTCCGGCTTTTCGCCCTTTTCCACCCCTAAGTCTCCAGTCATCTCATCGTAAAGCTCACCCAACCCAGCAAAATCTCATTACGCCCAGACCCTATTTACACGTACTTTAAGTACAAACCGATGCCGTTCCTAGAGAAGAGAGTGGTAGTCCGCGATAGCGATAGATAGTTGCATGTTATTTACGTATGTGATTGATTATGTATGTAGTAGTACTTAAGTGTAACTCGGAACGTGCAAGGAGTGGGGGTGGCGCGAGGGCGACGGGAAGACGATGACGCGGGGAGGAGGGGGATGTCCTAAGGAGTGAGGAATGAGGATGTAAAGACGGAGGGGCGGCGCGGTACCATACTTAAAGCTACTATACAATGTGGCGGCCGGGATATCTCGTAAAGAAAAAAGAATAAAGGCAGAAAAAAAGGAAAGGTAAACGCAAATCGAGGTCTGCGTCGCTGAGATGGAAAAAACCAGAGCCAAAGCCAATCCAAGGTCGGCATAGGCAAACATCCATCCGTCCGTCAAGTCGCCGACGAGAACCGCGACACCATCACCGCCAACGCGATCAGCAGGCCCCAGCGCCACTTCTCCCAAAACACCTTGCCCAGCGAGGTCATCCACGCGTCCGCATTCGCCGGTACACCCCCGGCGGCAGCAGCGGCCTTGTCGTTGGCGGCGTTGGCGGCGTTCGGCGCGCCGCCGGGTGTAGCGGGGAGAACGAAGAGCGGCGTCGGCGGTGCTTGCGTTTGTGCTCGGGCAGCGGCGGCGGGCCCGCGCTCGCGCTCGCCCATGTTCGGGAGGTCGCGCAGTTCGGGGGCACAGTACTGCAGAGTCGTTAGCACGCATGAGCGGCGGGATGAGAAGAGATGGCGAGGGGAAAGAGACAGGACGCACATCGGGAAACGCCTCGCGGAATCGCGCCTGCCCAATATTCCACGCATGGCTGCGCGCGGCGAACGCGCGCTTGTGCGCCTCGGTGGAGGTCACGGAGCCGGTGGTCATTTCGTCCGAGAGCATGAAGGAGAGGAGGCCGGTTAATCTGGGGGAGGGTGAGCGACAGCTAATGAAATGGAGATGGTGCAGGGAGAAGGGAGTAAGACGGAGAGGGTCTGAACGATGTGTAAACGCGGGGAGGGGGCACCGGTGTTCAAAGAGTATCCCGAACGACGGATGCAGGTGTATTTGGAATGGAGTCGTACGTCCGCCAAACGACCTCACCAAACCTAGTTAGACACCGACGGCACGACACCCACCCGCCGCGCGGGGAAGAGGTTACTCGACACATGTACCAAGTTAATGGCCAGATGAAACAAATATGGCCCACTCCCGCTGGCTCCAGCAAAACGGGCGGGGAATGGCGCAGCACGGGAGGGAGATCGTGTCGAACGACTCGCTCCACACAAGCGGCGAAGACTAGCGCAGAGAACGGGCGGTACTGATCCAAGGCAGCCCTGCCGAAACATAACGATCAGCTCGCTCGCAACCGCAGGTAGTCACTGTCCGGACTCGGTTAACACCGTTAGAACCACCCGCCGCGGGGGGAAGCGTGGGCAGGCCTGCTCTGCTCCAGCGGATCGTTTGTGATACCCTCGGCCAATTCCCACACAGCCGTAGACAATCCGAGTACGAAAGGCAACAAAGGAAAGCGGAACCCCCCAGCCCGAAGTAGAAGTAATGGCAAAACCTATTGAACAAACCCGCTCGCTCCATACCACCCGAGTAAGACATCAGCGCAGGAACGAGACGCGGGCCTAGGCCGCCTAGATATACCCCACTCGCTGAGCGATTGAGCGAGAACGGGAGGGTTGCCAAGTGTGAAAGTGGAAGTAATGGTGAGACCTAAATCGCACCACACTACTTGAGTAAAATGCCGGCGGGATAACACCCGCCGAGGGGGAGATCGAGTTCAAGGCCACCTAGATGTACCCCACTTCCCCCGCGCGATTGAAAAGCACAGATGTGGAAGGTCCCCGAGATTTATGTGAACACCCAGGTTCCAAACTCTTCGCTCCGCACGTCCCGCCTAGAACACCGGCAGGAGAGCACCAGTGTACAAACTACTGCGCACCGACATCCGATTTTTCGTGGAGTCATAGTGGCAACGTCCGATGACCGGACCAAAGCTGCGGAGCATCGCTCCCGTGGTACGGCTCACAAAGCGCGACTGACCAAAGATCTAATTGAAAGTACCACTTACATCGTCGCGACACTCCATGCTGGATTCCACTGCACAAGAAGAGATCAAATACGGTTCCAAGCAAGCATACGACAAGACCTACTGTCCCTGGGTGGAAATCCGACATGGAGAAGCATATTTTCTTGTCAGGATGGAAGCGTCCTGACGGCGTTAGCATCTGCTCCACAGTAAGCCTCGGCATCACACAGCGTCTCGCGCGCCTCACTGACTGACCTTGATGCC
The DNA here is from genome assembly GCA_029233265.1 of Mycena alexandri. NCBI lineage: Eukaryota > Fungi > Basidiomycota > Agaricomycetes > Agaricales > Mycenaceae > Mycena > Mycena alexandri. Next base: position 44,778 of record JARJCM010000315.1, on the reverse strand, counting down.
CGGCGGCTTGAAGGGGTACTCTGACGGAAACTGCAGTACGCCATGATACTCTCCTCCCGCGAACGGCGAGTCGGAAGGACCGCGCTAAATGAGGTCAGTCAGTCATTGAATCAAATCAAGCGGCGGCTCGCGCACGATAAGGAAGTTCCCTGTGGCGAGGGGTCAGTACACGAATGCAATGGCGAGAAGGTTACTGTGCGCACAGGTGAGGATATTCTTCTCGTCGGGCGCGGCCCATACAAACGGGTTGGGCTCCCGTTGCATCGTCACGTATTCCTTGGTAAGCTGGCAAGCGCTCGTCAGCGGCAATGGGTGCGGGGTTACACGGAGACCTTACGCGCTTGTATGCTGCTTTGCTCGCCATTGAGGACCAGTATTCAAGATATGTAGCAAGTCGTTTGGTAAGAGTGGCTGCGAGTCACGACGTAACGCCAGTCACACGTCACCACCGCTGGTTCTTCTGCCTTTTCATGTCGTTTGCCTTCTCGCGTTCATTAAATTCACATGGCTCGCGGTCAGTTGAATCTCTGAATCTAAACGCATTCTGGGTTTGTCCTTGGGCTATGCAGCACTTGATCGCCGGTTTTCACTATATAGCCAAAATATGAAACTCCTTGGGGCGGATCACTATTTTGTAGGTGTAGGCGGGCGTCCGGTTACTCAGTGCCACGCTCTATGGATGGAGAAACAGCTTCGTGTTGGATAATAGACTGCCTATCAACCCTCATTCTTACACCATTGCTGCACCATTGGTCGTTCATCACGGCAGCGCATCTGATCCTCTCCTGCCACTGCCAGGAAACCGCCGACCCATCTACACGCCGGAGACGAACCCGCACACAACCATCATCAGCATCCCGCTCACAACGGACGCCGCCATTCAAAACACTACATACCAAACTAAGCAAGACGGCGATCTTCTGCTGTGCCCGAGATGTGCTTAAACACACAGGTTAAAGTTAGGGCATCTCCATTCACTGTTCCCCATCGAACAGGTGCGAGCCTCGAGGCGGAACGTCAACGATTCCCGATTGAACGGAATTCACGTTCAGACGGAATTAATCTCACTTCAAAACCCCCCGACGAACTGAGAATTCCGTCCTGCCATCGCCAAGACGAACATAATATCTCAGTAAGTTAGCTTTCCGAAAGACACGGACACCCGACCTTCAAACCGCTCACAATACCGTCCACCGCCGGGCGGGCGTGATTTGGTGAATCAGGGAGTCGGGGCTCCGCAAAATCAGCGTCCCGACCGGCGGTCCATTTACGGGCTGGAAAATTCAGACCGCTTGACTCTACGCTACATTGTTTCATCGAGTCGTCGGTGGGCGCACTGTGCCCAGTGTCGAGTCGCCGGTCACCGTGCCCACCGTGGACCAATACGCACGGTAGGCTGAACACGCCCGTGCAGTTAACTCATCATTGAATATTCAGCTGAAATTCAACCACAAGGCCAAGACACCAAGCATCCACATCCAGAAACAAACTTTCCACGCTTGAATCCGCGCTGCGTTCAGCGCTCTGAAAGTTCCCACCGCACGATGTGGATACCTTTACGACGAAGGAATCCAGCGGTGACAAATACCTCTCGCAGACAGTGTATTGAACCTCAAGGTATGTCTACTTGTTGTGCTCGTTCGCTCGGTTTACAGCAGTCCTATTCACCATTGAACAAGCGGTTGTATATTCATAGGTGCGATGTATAATCGATACTTATATTCTCAGCAATCCAGCGCCCTTGCATCGTCTCAGGAATCAAGTAACGCGGGCAGATTCTCTTCGATATACTCCGCCACCGCATTCGTGCCCTAATGCATCCTGAGCCATTGGCACAAAAGTTCCTGAGGAACGTACTTTGTCAGCTTGAAGACCACGCGGGGGGTTAAACGTCTTGATATCCGGGATAACTTCTTTGGCGATTCGAACGATCTCCTGCACGAGAGAGAAAAGTAAGCCAAAGCTTCACTGAACATGGGAAATTTGCCTCTGCTTGCTCTGGAGTCCACGATGAAGCGATGAACTGGCTCGGCTGCCGTCAGTATCGAGAACGTGCAGTAAGAGGACAAAAAGAAAGATAAAACGAACGAGAAGGTTCGGTCGTTCGCGCTCAACGGTCGCTCGTACATCATCGATGCCTGTAAAAAGGTATTCTCGGTCTTCGACTTGCTTGGAGGGCTCGATAGGATCTTACTCTCGATATTCGCGACGTGGCTGATATCATAGCGATCTTTGAACTTCTCGATAATCTCAGCTATGACACGCTTGGGCCTATCGGGTACGGGGTTCGTCGAGGCGATTCGGTATTGTGGCTCCGGCATTTGCGACTTCGCAACTTTGGTCGGGAGCAAGGTGGGAGTACTGAAGAAGAATCGTTTCGGCCCGGGATCGGTTGATTCGTACCCAGGTCATGGGCCACGTCGAGGGCGCTGATAACTTCCAGAGAGCCTTCATTGCCAATGTCCGCGCCGTTAGGAACAACCCTCCGAATTGCCATCGCGGGCGCAGGAATGGGTGGACTTGCGACAGCGCTTGCCTTGGCTGGGAACGGGTTCACCCAGATTCATGTCTACGAAACTGCAAGCAATTTGGGTTTCGTGGGCGCAGGCATCCAAGTCGCTCCGAATCTCTCGAGGCAGCTCCAGAGGCTGGGCGTGTGGGACTACATGGCTACGGATGCCGTAGCGTTAGAAGAGGCCTCTGTTCGCGGTATAGATCTGACTTGACGCCTCAGGAATTGATTAACACGATAATATTAGCCTCCGCAAGCGATGAAGAACTCGCGAATGTGAAGTTACAGCATGTTGCAGAGCGATATGGCCAGCCACATCGTGTAAGCAATTGAACCTACGTCTACAACCAGTTTAACGTCGACAATTATGTTTCAGGTTGCGCATCGTTCCGCCCTCGCAAACGCCTTGTACGAGGGGTGCAAAGCTGCTGCTCCACATATTACGATTCACTTCAGTACGGCCATCATGGGGGTGGATTTCGGCGGCCATCGTATTCGAATCCGAGAACGTCATGAAGAGGGCGATGGTCATTGGGTTGAAGCCGACGTTATCCTGGGAGCGGACGGCGTCAAGAGCGTCGTTAGAAGACTTATGCTGGCAGTACATGGTGAAGAAGACGACGGTCAGTGATACCTTCATCCATTTTCAACCCCCTCGTAAAGCCAACATAAGCTGAGGACACTGGACAAGCGGCTTATCGGATCATGCTCAGACGAGAGCAGCTCCTTCACGATCCAGAGCTCCTCGCAATGGTGGATTCGAACTCTTCATTCCGTTGGATTGGAGCAAAGCGACATATTATTGTGAGCTTTGCACAATAGTTCAACCTCAACCTTCAACTGAACAATGGCAGGCGTACCCAATTTCCAACCACACAATATTCAACATCTCCACAACCCAGCCAGATGTCAACTTCGCCGCCGAGCCAACGGCCACTTGGACGACTCGCGCTGACAAGAGCACGATGCTCAAATTATATTCCGATTTCTGTCCTTCCGTCGTGCGTATGCTGGGACTCGTCACAGAGAGCGAAGTGTGCGAGTGGAAGCTGCGTGTCCACCACCCATTAAAGACATGGGTGGAAGGTAATGTAGCTCTCCTGGGAGATGCATGCCATCCTACTCTGCCGGTGTGTCTATCTCTTCTCTAACCTCTAAATAATCAATTAATTGTGGTCGTAGCATTTGGGTCAGGTACGAGGAAGATTTATATGGCCGCCGACTAGACCTTGTCCCAACGATTAAACAGGGCGCGTCGCAGGCCATTGAGGATGGTGCAGTCCTCGGCGTGGTCTTGAGTAAGGTGACCTCAACGGAAGATATCCACCGTTGTCTGCTCGTATACGAGGTGCACGGATTCTTTATGCCTATGCAGCCCACGCTTACCCTCATCTCGCAGCGTCTCCGAAAGGCGCGAACAGAGTTCCTCGTTGAGCAGGCCGCTGCGTCTGGTCGAGACCTCCATCTCGCCGATCCAGACGCACAAGCGCTGCGCGATGATGCCTTCCGACAGGTTAAGCACGGCGGGGCGAATCCCGACAAATGGTTGGACCGAACGGTGCAAGATTTTGTGTATGGATTCGATTGTGTGGACAACGCGGAGAAGTGTTACGATCAGTACTTCACCGAGCTCGCGGAAAGAGAATGAATTTAAATTATGGATGTCGTACTTACATGCGCTACTCACTGAGAATTACAACCAGATTGTAGCATAGCCAGGTTGTTGTAAGAATCGAAGCATCGCATCGTAAGAATTTTTTTCGCGTTCGTGAGCAATGCAACGGAAAACTCGAATAATTCTTCCGCAGCAGGTGCAGAATCAAACTTCAAAGAGACCTTCAAGATCCAGGTCTAAGCCTCGTTCAAATTCGGCGTTTATTCGGGGAAGTGTCCGACTTTCTGGTCGAAAAGTGCCTAAAGGCCGTAGTGCCGATCATATTCTCTGTGGTTCAACGTTCAGGCGACGGTTGGGCGACGGTGACTTTCCTCGCCTAAATAGGCCGAAAAATCCGATTTTCACTCCGGCACGTCCGTTTATGGTAATTTTTACTGATTGCCGATGAAAGGAACACTACTACTTAGCTTCCACTAGCACCAGTGCTACCACGACACTTCCTCCTCCTTGAAAACGCCCCGGAATGAGCACACACTCTCCCCAGTCTTTCCACCATCCCGATTTCGTGCTAAACCCGCCCGCCGCGTCCCACACCATCTCCGCCGATGGGAAGAAGGTCACAATCCGAGCTCTTCCCAAGACCGATTGGTGGAGAGTTCCTCCTCCTGAATCCATCGAGAGTCGCACCGGGGCGTTTTTCGGTCTTCCCATCGACGCGACACGAAACTTCTCCGCCAGCCTCCGTATTCGTGGCGAGTGGGGCACGCAGTTCGACCAAGGATGTTTAATGCTCCTCGCTGGCAACAGCAGTGACGTCAAGGGCGATTGGATCAAGGCCGGAGTTGAGCTGGAGACCGGGAAGGAATACATTGGGTAAGTGGGATATTTAATATCGAATTTCAAGTGGGCGTGCTGATATTGTCTACAGTGCCGTTGTGACTTCACCGTGGTCCGACTGGGCGATCGCCCCAGCAGCTCACTCAACATCGACTCTGGGAGATTCTTCCTACGCGTTGTACATGAAAATTGACCGCGAAGGCCCACTGCTCACGTTGAGCCAACAGCTTGTGCCGCACGGCGAGACCGAGGGAGAACCCGATGTCGTGAAGATCAGAGAAGTACGTGGTTTTAACATTGACGTGGAAGGAAACGCACAGGCAAAGCAAGGGGATAAGTGGAGGATCGGCCCCATGGTCTGCGGCCCAATGAACGTTGATGGTACCGTTGCAGAGTTCGATTCCTTTTCTTTCCAGTACGTTTGATTTGCCAGGTAGTAACCACAGAGAAAAGAAATGTATGAGCATTGAATGCAGTGTACTGTTACGTATATTGCAAGAGTTGGATTAACGCTCTTATCCCTGTTCAAAACTAAGGACGTCGTCGCGTGTCACGAAAGGCCGAAAGATTTTGCGAGGGGAAGGATAAACGCGTTGGAGATCGTCAAAAGAAGAACCAACATCGAAAGACCGTAACCAACATCGAAAGACCGTACATTGATGATGCGAAGCACATTGGAGAGTCGTACCAATTATGTAAATCCGAATTCCGAAAGTTTTGGATTTTATTTCCGAGTCCATGTTTTCGCTGACGAGAACAAAGCTAATACGATCGACGCAAATAAAGTAATTAGCAGCAGCTCAAATTGGTAAAGGCACCCTGAAAATATCCCTGAACTCGATTTCAGTTATCATTTCGCAGCAGCAACACATGTTCAGTTTCACGCACCCTAGTCTAGAAGACTGGTGAAAAACAAGTCAGGGAAATTCACACAAGAAAACCAATCAAATAACGACTCACCACTGTGAAACACGCTATCTCTCGAATAATGTATGCTGATTGAAGTGGATCGTTTCAAGGGCCGGCAGTTGACGGCGGAGAGATTCAGCAAAGCCAACCAGAGTATCCGATTCAGAGGGTATAAACATGGCAGGACCTTCGATAGATATGCGGCGCAAGCCCTTGAATGATGTGAACCAGTTCAACAGAACATGAACGACACCAGGATCTAGTCCGGTGTAACCCGGCGCAGTGCCAAACCAATCCCAGTCACATTCCACTGCCAACGCAACAATGTGCCGAGTTGCGTGCGTCCACTTTCCCCCCATGAAGGAGATGTGGCCAACGCTGCGAGTAATTAAATTGACATCCAGCGGCACCACAATCTCAACGGCTATTAAAGGAGGCGAAGAATAGGTCTCGTGAATGCGTTCGATGATTGAGGTGAGGGCCCAGATTGAGTCTGGGAGGTCATCGAGGACGATCATGATACGCTGGAGTGCAGGGAAGGGATCACATGTCTGCAGGAAATGCAAAATGTAGGCGGGTGGTGCGCAAAGGGCGACAAGGTCATCTAAACGAAGACGTCGAGCAACGTCAATGGTGCCGGTAGAGGGATCATTTCTGGAAGGCCTATTGGGGAGGGTTAGATTTGAGATACGCGGATGTCGTCGGAGAAATTCGAGGATAGCCGATGTCGGGACATATTCACCCTTGAGGGAGAGGGTTGTCAGTGTGGCTGCAAAGTCGACGGCGTCTAGGTCGGTGTCGGCCGTGATGTCGAGTTTTAGGGATGATATCGGGCTATTTTTTAGTGCAAAAAACATCCACCAGGAATAAGGTGTCGCAGAGTAGTCCACAGCGAGATGAAGATCAGTTATGGAATCGACTCGGATGCTCGCAGATTGGGAAGGAGGAATTCCTGCAGAGACTGGCACGGGACAACCGATAACACTGAGGGAGGTGCACAATTTATCGCCGATGGCCTGCATAAGATCGCGCAGAGCATCATAGCAGAGCTCCCACACCCGGTTCTCGCTATAAAACTTCGGGATGGAGGTGTTTAACCTAAAATGATTAGGGTAAAATTCCAGCGACAGTTTCCCCACTCTTTCCAGTCGCTTCACTAGGCGAGTCACTCGCCGAATGCTCTCGAGATGGCGGTATATGTATGTCGGGTCGGGGAAGACGCAACTGAGATGTTCGATGGATGGGACGAACAGTGCGATGGTAAGCGCGCGCAGTACATCGTCGTCCGGGGTACAAAAGGCATCGAAATTGACGAGAGTCTTCTCGGAAGGAGCTGGAATGGAGTGTCTTCCGAGGAAGAGCGGTAGGGCGAGGAAATGCAATCGGCGGCAGAGAACAGACAGCGACAATAATTCGGCGTCCAGGAACTCGAATATCGAGAGAAGTACCTCGGGAGGTAGATCAACCAAGGTCGAGCTCATCCCACCAGCCAGCCCGGGCCCCTCATCCGCTGACGTAAGAATGCGGCAAATGCTGTAATGGGTACCGTTGACAATAAGGTTCTTCACCGTGGGGGATGAACGGGATATGTCGCGAGCAAGATGGGGAATGTCGGTGTCAGTCGCGTGCCGATGGTCTGTAGTTCCCTGCCAAGAAATCTGCTGAAGGGATGGAAAGAGTTTCAACCAATGATAGACGCAGTTACACTGCGGATGCAGCGAAGAGTTGAAATCCTCCAAAACCAGATGGGTAATCTCGCGCAGAGCATCGGATTTCACTGGATCCAATGCTAAGGACGTGTCGATATGCTGGGCCAAGAGGAACGATGTTTCGTGTCCTCTCCATTCCGAAGAGATGGTGACGGGCAGAGGATATAAGATGTGATTGATATCACGAAGCCGACGAAGGATTCTGGGCAGATGAAGATAGATGAGCGTATGATGGTGCGTGGCTATTTGCCAAATGTTGGTTGGGGGGATCTCCAACGAGGTGAGAGCGGGCAGTGGATGTGGACGCATTAGGAAGAGGGATACGTAAGGGGCAGGAGCAGACAGCTTGGTTAAGCTTCGGAATGCCGGAAGGTACCAGCTACTCAAGTGGGAGAAGACGCGGGGGTAGGTGAGATAAACCGACATGCGCGGTCCAATCTTCAGACTGGTAAGTCGTGTAAGACGATTGAGCAGCCTCCGCACAAGACAATCCGGTTCGATTTCCTTGTCGTCGAAGTCGAGCTCGAGAAGACCGGGAGCAGCATCAGCGATTTTAGATGCGATGGGGCCCCAATCTGATTGAGATATGTTGAGGCCCGAGATGTGGAGTGAAGCAATCGGAGAGTGCTTTAGAACGGAGAACGTCCAACCAGCAGTGCCAGGGAATAAAAGGAGGGTGGTTTGAATGTAGAAGTGCGTGAGACAACTGGGTGACCGAAGCACGACAGTGGGGGGAATACTGTGGGGGCGATATGTTATGCCTTCCCATCTGGCCAAAGCAGACATATCCGTGTCACGGGTCCGTTTGAAGACCTTCCTGACAAGATGTGGGACCAATCTGCCTTTTGCCGCCGTGGGGCGGGTGACCCCGTAGCTCCAGAAGGGAGAAGTGGTCACCCTGAGTGAGATGCAATGTTTTTGCACAGTCTCCTGGAGAAGATTGATGAGGGGGAACCACGAAAATAGGTCTGGTATATCACCGCGTTCGAGATTCACGTCGCGGATGTTCCACTCGAGGCTACCAGGAAGGATGAGGGTTATATCGCCGACGGTTTGGAGCTTTTGCAGCAGCCGTTGAAGGCGATTCATTTCATCCAACAAACGTACAGTCGTTGTTTGCAGTTGGTCGACTGTCAGCGGAGGAAACGGCATTACCGTGACCATCCCAGGGATTACTTCCTGGCTAAACGACACCGAGATTTGTTTGATCGACGGCAGAAAGAGGGCGACTCGGAGAGCCTGAAGGGTATTGTCGATTTCGCCAAGACGTATCTCCACTTTCTCGAGTGGGTCTGGAATATTCCGTCGCGAAAGCAACACCAAGAGGGCAGGTTCATGCAACCGCAGGCAGGTGAAGGAGATGTCGTATAGTTCGGAATCTTCGAAAAACTGGAAGATGTACCGAATATGAGATACAGAAAGGCGTGAAAGCGAAGTTTGGCTCATGGTAGTAGGGAGAGCTTAGAGGACGCGTGCGAAGTTGAAGGCGGTGCACCGGACTTACGGAACACAGCTTAATTTGCGGCTTGCCTGACAACGGTGTAAAAGCAATTGAGGGAACGAAAAAGTGCGAGTCCCCAGGCATTACTTGTGATAGCGACCGTAATGTACAATTTCATAATTTAAATTTTCAACCGCCCGCGATATGACCGTTTCCCAGCACGTGACCATCGCGTCGCGTCCCCAATTGACTCCGAGTGATGCTAGGTTCTTCTCAGGAACACTGGGAGAGCAGATACAGTGAGGAGTCCAAGGAGAAGGAATGCCCAGGTAGTGCTTGCAGAGTGAGTTGGAGCAGAGTGGGTTTCAAGAAGATTATGAAGCCTCTATAATCTTGTTCAATGACACTGATGAATTCACCGGTAAGATACGCACTTCGGGTAGAGTTGTATTGTCAACTATGGCCTGCTCAAGCGCTTTGACCCTGATGAATATTTTTCTCTTTGACGCGGTTTAGGTTGAATGTAAACATTTGTTTCAGAAATACTCACATAGTCCTCACTTTTCTTTTCGGGATGGAGCGCTAAGTATTTCGCATACTCGATATAGACCGCTCGTGCATTGCCAGAGTCCGTTCCTTGGGCAATCAAGTCTTCTGCCCTCCTCCTATAGGCCTCCGCAATGGCGAGAAGGGGAAGTTCAGTCCACATTGTTGCTTTGACTTCTTGAACAAGCTGCTTTATTTGCGAATCTGTACGAATTTATAAATTTAGGAGCGAGCGACTAGGGGTGCTTTACCAGCATCGTTGCTCACGGGATGTGGCCAGGGAAAACCGGTTAGCTGTTTGTACTGGTCCAAGTCTATGGCATCCCCCAGCGCAATAACGTCAACGGGAAGCCATCTTTCCTCTGGCATGGTTGGGGGTCTGGTGAGGACACTGAGGACAAGGAAATGGGGCGAATTCTATACGTACAAGCCCTCATATAGCCCACCAGCTTACGAGACGTCGTATTCATTGCGCTGTTCGGCATAAGATGTCGGGAAGACTGGAATATACGCCCGACAGGCCCGTAAAGTCCGCAGAGTCCCCTGTTTTACCAGTGATGGGACGGTGGCTACGTCACGCCACCATTCGATATAGGCGCCGCGATTCCGTCGCAATTTAAACAGCTGGCTTTCACTCAAAAATCAGGGACGCTTCTGAGACATCTCCAAAGGACATACCGATTGAATAGGCGACGAATCTTCTGCAGGATTTGTTTGCCATAGAGGTGAACGGAAGTACCTTACATTCCGCGGTTATCGAAGGCCGCAGCGGGCTTCGATGGGCGCCGACCGATTTGGCAGCTGGAATTACCGTTTGAGGTATTACTGTCTCCCACTGCATGCCACTATTAGCGCCTCTCGTCACAGGTCCGGGCCCGCAGTGGGAATTTACGCACCACTAATACTGTCACTGCAGCTTCTCAACAAGACTTGCTGAACCGTGAGCTTCTGGGCATCGCCGGGAATTAACTAGGCGACGAGCGGTGAGTGTCGAAAGACAAGTGATGGTCAACTTCTTTTTTTGAAGCGCTGCTCCACGTTCGACGGATGAACGGTGTCTCCGGTTCCTGACGAGTCTTGTCTTCACGAAGACCTCTTTTTTGGGCCGAATGATGGCCAGAGCGGCGAGCGTAATTGCCGTATGTCCAGGCCACCCGACAATTGTTGCAGTCCAGGGACTGTTCCAATCGGCCGGAGTTTGGGAGTGCCGCCTGGCTCTCCAATGTCGGTTACTTGTCAGATCTACGGTCGATCGACAGTGGCATCCATCTTGCACCCATGTCCGGCAGATTCCGTCTGAAACTTCACGACGCGATGTATGCTACATACCATTCGAAATCCCGGAAGGCTTACTTACTACTTGACGATTTCATGCAGAAGCCGTCAACTAGTTCGGTGAAAGGGAAGAATAGCCGTTGTTCAGGAGCGAACTTTAACTGGCTCCTAGACCGTACGTTGTCGATGGTACGTGTCGAACGAAGTCCGTTCGAGTCGAAGAACTTGAACTACAAGTACAAGAATTGCACTGTGAACGAGGTTAGCTTTGGACAGGAGCCAGGCTCGTCCGATGTTGACTCACCGCATTAATCTTGTTAGCTCGCACTGGGCGCCGGTAGTGAAAAGAAGCTAGCGCCTGCGGTATTTTTGAACAGTGATTAAGACTGTGTTGCCGTTGGCACTTGTTATAGTAAACGTCACTCACCAGCTTAATGAGACGACTATATTGTTCTGCGGCGGTTTGGACTCTCGAGGGCCAAGGCCCGGCGACGACAACAGCACTGTGAAAAAGAATTGGAAAATGCCGGGATCCAGGAAGATCTGCTGTGCAAGTAAGCCGTCGTTTGTTCTCATATACAGAACTCTCATATCGATAATCAGCAAGTCTTTCATGCTGAAGCAGGTTGTCTGGCGGAATGCAGCCTGGTGTTTCCTTGCTGCTCGTACGCAGGTCCGCAGTACGCTGCCTCGTGGTCAGCATTATGCAAATATAACACGCGAAACCCACCCACCTTTTTTCGCTCACGATCCTTCACCCAACCTCGACCCACCACCAGCTCAAATGGTCCAATCCACGAAAAAAGGAGTTGCTCTCGAGGTTACTGGAGTCGCTCTCGCCCTTGTCGGGAATGTTACCCAAGTTATTCCACTTCCTTATGCCCAACAAGTCATAGCGCTGGCGCAGAAAATCTTGACTACGACACAGGTACGCCATTCACGAATCGATTCGGTCCAACCAAAGAGCCTTACGGTGAATTTAGGAAGTCCGAAACAACAAAGAAGGCTACCAGCGGCTGGATAAAGACCTTCGACAGCTGGTTCATGTTGCAGACGAATTGATGGCGCACGCTCAGTCGGATGAGAGCAAGAGAAATCTGCGCAACCTGGTGGGGTGCGTAACAAACCCCATTCCTTGACCTTTGAAGTGAAGATTTCATCTAGATCACTGACGGACCTCATTGATCTCGCCCTGGAACGGACCTCCCAGAATTTGGTCCTTCGTCTATTCACCAGTGGAACGGATGCCGCGAAAATCCAAGAGTACCGAGCGGGGGTTCGCCAGGCACTTGACGTGTTCATGGTACGTCGAGATAGGAGTGAGGTGAAGTCTAGCGTTGATTTTCTTTCTTCAAGTTTGGAACGATAGCTAAGATCGATGCAAGAACTGAGCAGATGGCGCTACAGGATTCAGCGCCAGGCAGGGCACCAGAGGCGAGCAGGCGACAAGGCGGACCGTCCTCTCAACAGAAGCACGGCTGGGGCGTTCCACCATCTAGTTCTAGGACCTCGTCGGCGAAAGGGACATCCGATTCGACTCCCATGGTTTCGCCTCCAGAAGTAGTCCATTCCGAATCTCTCCCCTCGCCACCAGCGCTGATCCTGGGCACACCAGCAGTGTGGACAGTCTTCAATAATCCGAGCGGAAATTTCATAGACTGTAAGGCTGGAGGAACCGTCACAGTGATGACTATAAATGGGAACCACATTACGACAACAAAGTCGTAGGAACTCGTGGATATTAGTGGATGCGACCCAGGTGGTGGCACTTATCTAATCGTCTCGTAGATCGAAACCACAATGCTGCCAGCAGCCTTCCTTCCCACGAATCAAATTTTAAATGCTTGTTTGACCGAAGCTCGAGATTGTACCACAAAGTTCAAGTTTTCGAATGTATTGTGGTGGGAGAAAGAAAGCATTCGGCAGTTTCGGCAATCACCGAGTACCTCCGACCCAAACACAACCACACGCGCCTTGTCCACACAACGCCATCCTCTATTTGTCCTTCCTCAGTTCTAAACGGTCAATTCCCTTCAAAGATTCAAAAGTCTCCATTTTTTTTAAATAAACCTTCTATGGAAGTTTCTGTCAAGTTTCTGTTGACAGTGCGGGCTGGTAACCGCGTGTTCACCAGGTGTAGTACGCCAGGTCTGCGTCCTCACCGATACCACCTCCATCGTTTTTTCCCTGCACTGTTGGACCTCCCAGCCATGCCGTCCTTTATCAGCATTGCTTCGCGTTTTTTCTCAAAATGCTGGAACAGCTGCCGCACTCCTCTGGCACTTGGTGATTCCAATCCACGACTTTCCGACCATAGCATCTCTCCGCCCTTCAGAACTCAGGAACCTGATCAGTACTATCCACCTCGATGCTTATGGACGCCATATGATGACCCATACGGCGGCCCTCCTCCATATTCTGAGATCGCACAGTCTGCATCTGAACCCGGTGGACTGGGTACGAGCAGTCATAATTCACCGGTCCCTTCCATTGGGCATCAGTCCAGTATCAATACCTTCTCCACTCAGGCAGTTATACACCCCGATAACAATTTGGTCAATCGCAGCGGAAATCTTTATTCTGCCGAGGAAATTGATCCCTTCCTCGTCCCATGCCAGGATTTATACGCGAGAATTCGAGATAATCCTCGACTTCTCCCAATATTTGGCGTCGCCATCGTTTTTCACGACCCCCCTTCTGTCCTGCAGGTCTCCCGCGTGCTCGGGCTGAAGTGGGCCGAAGTCACCGCGGCGCTAAAGCCAGTCTCCTCGTATCTCGACACGCTCGTTTCTCCCGTTGATTATTCCGCGGACGTCAAATTGCGGAGTGACGTGAAGAACTTGCTCCTTCGAAGAGCAGGGTCGTTTTGGATCGACTCAGGGAGATATCACTCCCTCGTTGCTCGATGGTGTTTGGTTAGGAAAAGATCTCTCGATGCACGGCGAGTATTCCCCATTCTTTGCTGCTTATACACCCATTAATGATTTCGCTGCAGTGATATCACCTACGCTGCAGAGTTTTGGGCGTACCATGTGTGCAACTCCGATCCCTCCCCGGAAATACACGATGCACTCAGAATGTCCAACTTACCCTTGGATCCTCTGTCGCGTCTCAAGCTCACAGAGCTGATTTATTGGTTGCAGGAGGTGCGTGCTTTAAACTCAGATCCTGTTCGAACCCTTATTAGAACCTCGACAGAATGAAGGACCGCCGGATTTGTTAATGGCGTATAGCATACAGCACAGCAAGCCGCCAGAACAAGTGCATATTATGGGTGGAATGCTGAGCATGTTCTTCTGGTTGGTGATCAGTCGGAAGCTGTCCATAGCATTGATTGTCTTTTCCGCAGATTTATCATTAGGTTTATCTACTTTGTAAGCTATCGATCCTACAAAACCTTCTTCAAAAACTCCAGACTGCGCCTCGCGATCTCGGCGGTCTCAGTCTCCCCGGCAAAATGTCCCGCATCCAACAGAACGACCTCGGCATTTGGGAGGTCGCGCTTGAAGGCTTCTGCCCCAGGTGGGATGAAGAACAAGTCGTGCTTTCCCCAAACTGCCAACAACGGCACTTGGCTTTTCCGAAGGTACGCCTGGAACTCCGCATACAGTGCGACATTGGTCTTGTAATCGCCCAGCAGGTCCAGCTGGATATCAAAGTTCCCCGGACGCTGCATGAGTGCCCAGTCTAGCGTGTAGGACTCGGGCTCAATAGCGTCGGGCGCGCGCGAGCCGTTGGTGTATTGCCACTTGGTCGTGTCAAAGGTGAGTACGCCTGCCGCGATGGCTGCACGATCCTCCGCGCTGCCAGACACCCAGTATTTCTGAATCGGTGCCCACGCCGCTCCGAGACCCTCTGCATATGTGTTTCCGTTCTGCGAGATGATCGCGGTGATGGCGTTGGGGCGCTCGAGCGCGAGCCGTAGCAGCACGGGCGCGCCGTAGTCGAAAATGTAGACGGCAAAGGATCTGATCTCGAGTGCGTCGAGGAACGCGGCCAAGGTTGTCGCGAGGGAGGCGAATGTGTATTTGTAGTTCCGGGCGGGTGGAACCTCCGTGAATCCGAATCCGGGGAAATCGGGAGCCACTACACGGTAGTTCTGGGATAGAAGGGGGATGAGATTGCGATATTGGTGTGAAGAGGTTGGGAATCCGTGCAGAAGCAGGAGAGTTGGTGCGTCTGGATGGTTCGGAGGAGAGGCGGTTCGATAGAACACAGAAATTCCAGAATCGACCACTACGGATTTAACTGTGGTGAGTGCCATTGTTTAATGGAGCGGCTCGTTTACCAACAGCAGAACTCAACTAGAACCTTTATACGCGCGAGATATATCCCCGTTTGCTTCTCTCGTGGCGGCGAAGACGGCTTCACGTGATCGATATCCGTCATCAACCGCAGTTTAAGCTGAGTAAGGGAACGCTAGGTTTGAATTACTGGGCCAACACGGGCAGTATTAGCAAGCCCGGACTTTCTCGGAGTTGCCCTCCTTGTTGGATTTCCAGGCTCTCTGGTTAGTAACCAGTTGCAAACGTCGAAAAAAGTCGAACCATGTAATCTGAACCGCGGATGAGTGACATCAGGAAAATCTGGAACTGCTTCAGAGACCATGAGAGACCAAAAAAGACTTTAAAGACTTCATGGCGGAGGGCTGTCTATATAGAAAGGTGGGAGGGACGGTTTCAACCCCATAGACCACCATAGAGCCCGCCAGGTCTATGGGAGTCACGTAGCTAACATACTAGGTGATATAGGGCTCATAGTTCTTATAAAGGCCGAAGAACGACACAAAAGGATGGTAATGAAACCAATTGGAATTGCAACAAACTACTACGGGAACACAAGTACAAGACATCAAAACGGAGTTTGAGACAAGAAGATGCAGATTGAAAGACGGACAGAGACTACACCCAAACTGCAGAGTCAAGCAGAGACCATCGTAGACCACCATAAATAGCCCCATAATTTGAAAGACAACCAAAGACCACCAAAGACCAGCATAGTGACCCCTTGACCTTCATAGCATTTCAGGTTTTCCTGATGGAGAGCCAACGACTTGCACATGTGTGCTCATCCGGTGTGCGGTGAGTATTGTTTATCTGAACGCGGGCATGAGGCCGTGAATTACAACACCGAGTCGAACCAGCAGAGTTTTCGCGAGAAAGATTCTGCGAGGCCTGTGATCGAAACAAAGGTATTATTCACTTCAGAGAATGCGCCGGAAGAAAACTATGCAGTTTTTTTCGAGGACGCAAGTTGAAAATGACGTAGCCGGAACGCGAGTAAGATGCTGCAAAGCGAACGACGTAGGGAGACATTTAGAGGGAGTTCCAAAGCAGTTCACAGTCAGCAATCTGGCCGAGTCTATTCCGGCAGTGCGCAACACGGCACTGGCCCAAGTGAAAAATCTGACCAAGGTTTCCGTCGTTAGTATTGAACTTGAGTAAGTTTCGCGGCTCGCCTAGCTTGAAGAACTGGCATGGCTTGGTCGACACCCTTTGGCTTGGATTCTGAGATGAAGTTGGGATGAAATCAAGCCCAGACCAACACCAGCCGCTCCAGAGCGAGGGACGGCGGCAATTGTCGAACGATTCAAGCATGGAGAGATTCCCAAGGAGTGGTGGATAAGAATCAGGATAAATTGATCAGCGTGGTCCCTTTCGGAACATGCTGAGTTGTAACGACTGTACATCGGGCCTCTCGATATACTACCGCCATTACGCTACAGATCCACTTGCCTTTACAGGAATCACCGCTTTTAAGGTGGCCATGACCAGACCCGCGAACCGCAGTTATTAGAAACATCCGCCGAAGCGAAAAACACATAACGACCGCACCGATGTGAGAAACACAACAGCGAGTCACCAAGGCCTTTGAAAAACCAGGGGCAGATGCGTGAAAAAACAATAACTCTGTGCACGAGGGCACAATAACAAAACAAACTCAAGATCGACCACACCGACCACGCCACGCGCGACCAGCTTGCGACCAATCCACAAACGGATCACCAGTCAAGCTCTTGAGCCGAACGGCCGAGGTGTCGTGACCCCGAACTGCACCCGAACATGGTCCGTGCGCTTGGTAACCAATTGATCCCCGCAAGTGAAGTGATTCGACACCCCCAGAAATCTGGCTCATTGCGCGGCCTCTGGCAAGGCCCATTTCACCAATATTGGTGTCTGTAGCACACTTTGGACCAAGGAGAACCAGTTCAAAGCAGATAGGATATCGTCGCCGAGAAATCCGTTATCGGCTAGTGCAGCTTCGCCGGCGCAGTACTCCCCGCATATGGGTCACAGACCAGCGGAGAGGGAGTAAAGCAGGTAGAGATGGATCAGGGTTGCCGCTAGTACAATTCCAGAATTACACCCAGAGAGCCATCGGGACGCCAATTGCACAACTTTCCACCACCACCACCAGACAACGGTCCGACGACGGCGACGAAATTGATTCAGACAGAAGCCAGAGGGAAGTAACAAAACACAGCTAAGCATATAGGTGCTCAGGATGCCGCAGACGAGAAGAATTAGAAGTTTTTGAATTGATGAGGTGGTGGACGTTATCAGATCAAAAGTGTTTTTCGCCGTCTGATTGACGGGTCGTGACTCTCGACACGTGTTCGTGAACAGACGCGTCTTCCTTTGCCACCACAGTCTGGTCGCGTGGCTCCGGATCCAATGTCCGCCAGCGTCTTTACACTACCTGCTTCTCTTGTGCTCTTGATTCATCTTCATCTCTTGCAATACCCGCACGCGAACAAGCCCGAATACGACCACAACCTCTTTGACGCGTGTGTTCACGGTCTCCGCGATCGCACACGAACTATGGAGGACGTGAGCTACTTCTTGATTACCCGCATCGAGGGATCCAAGGAACGTGTGCGAAAGGTGTGGGTCAATGAAACATACAATACGTCTTCTCACTAGGTACCAAAGGTCATCTCCACCTATCCATGTGTGCAGCCTGCAGAAACGAAGGCCTTCCGTACATCCCTGGCCAAATTTATGGAAACTCTTCGCCATTCGTCGATGTCCTCTGGGCGAACAGATAGCAAGACTCCGGCCGCAAACAGCGCTTGGTGGTGGAAGGACGTTGTGGTTCGCAAGTCTTTACTTGAGGAATGCGCCGGGGAGATGTGGCAAACTCGAGTCCTTCTTAAATCTTTCTAATAATCCTCAGGTTCGAAAGACTTATACTGGCCCTCTCTACCCATGCCCTCCTGAAGGGTTCCCTATCTGTCGAACCGAAAGAAACGCAGGTCCGTTCCTTCGCCCCCCTTGATTGAGTTTACCACGTATACCCAGGCCCTGCTGCGTAGCCAACCCCGGGCTTACATGACACATCTCGCGACATTCCAATCCCACCGCAACGCATGGGCTCGCTCGGCATCACTGCTGGATCAGCGACAGCACGACCTCCAGGTTTTGCGTGTACGTCAGCGACCGCTGGTCTCTCCACCGGTGTGTTCTGATGCTCTTGATACACAGTTCAGGGTCCAACATCAGAACCATTCCAATAAATATGACTCGTTGTCCACAGAGAAACTACGAGCTCTCGCGGACTCGACTCTCCAGGATCTGCTCAGCAATGCGGCGTGGGCTGGAGCGGGCGGTCGCTCCGCGCTCAAGTTCCTCGCTGACTTGTCTTGGATCGCGCCATCGGAGGCTCCGGCAGATCTAAAGGAAACTCAACACTTTTCTGAGGCGCCCAGAGTCCGCAGTGTCCCTTCCTCTCGATCTCCGTTTCCCTGATATTGTTCTCTGTCTTCTATTTTAGGATCCACTTCCTCCCACTCCTCCACCACCGCTCCCCATCGCAGCAGCCCACCACCCCGCCAACCTGCGCAAAATTATCAAGCGGGTATTTCCGAAACAGGTTCTGGTCGACACGCCCTCCTCTGCGGCTTCGAAAGGCCCGTCACGGCCTCACGCGCTCTCTGAGAGAATGGACGCCGAGGCGCGCATGGGACAGGCACTTGGTGATGCGCTTGCGCGCACGCGCACGTCGGCGGCCCGACAAAAGCATACCCTGAGCTCGAGGCGTGCACTCCACCGGGTAAAGATGAATCTGTGGCAGGCCGCGGAGGAGATAAGTAATGTCGATTTTGAGGTATGTTTGAACCCTCATTCTTTTGACGCTCATGTTTGCTCGAACAAAGGCGGCGCAGGACAACGGTGAATCATTTGGCGCGCTGGGCTCGAACACGAGTAGTATCGAGGCCCGGGTGACTGCAATCCGCAAGAACCTGCTTCCCAAATACCCGCCAATACCTGCGCTACCGCAGCCGGTGACGGCGACGACGCCTCGTCAACCGCCGCAAACACCGCCCAAATCCAAATCCAAAATCGTATCGGCGAGGCGGTTGGTGACGAAGGCGTCCCCGCCGCCAGAAACGGTGAAACCGAGGCTAGAATACGATCTCAATAGACGACTGGAACCCGTACAGCCAGTTTCAAGCAACTCCACAGTGGCGATAGACCGCCCGCTGCCAGCCCCGTTCAACCCCCAGCAAGAAGAATATGACGCTGAGGGCGGCGAAAGCGACGTACGTGATTCCGCATCCATTCATCCAGTTCCATTCATTCTGTATTATGTGCATCTAGTTTGGAACGGCGACTCCGCGACCCCATCCAAAGCAAAAGCGATCCCTCACGAGGACGCTGCCTGCCTCTCGTTCGGTGGCGCATACGGTGGCGTTGTCGGCGTACGCCAAACACCCATATCAATTCCAGGACGAGGAGGGCTCGGACGACGAGTTCGACGAAGGCCCGAGCATGAGCGTACGCGATTTGTTGTTGCAAGCAGATATGTCGCATTTCGACATTATTGGCAAGTGTTTTTCTTCCCGAATGGCGAGTCCTGACTTTTCTGGCCAGATGACGATTCGAGCGAAGTTGGAGAGCAGTCGTTTGGGTGGGCGTGATCGAGGGAAGGTTCTCAGAGCGTCAAATGATTTTCAAATACATAACAGTAAAGAATCAGAGACAAAATAGGATGATCGAGACTAACGTACTATGAAACCCATTTAGAGGATGTTGAAATCTCGCAGTTGTTGACCAAAGACTCGGAAAGAGTGTCGAGAGTTCAGGAGCATCCCAGCTCAGTACCGGACTTGTTGGGAACGACATAGTAACAATAACGAAAGATTCAGATGGTAGGTGTTTCGCAGCTATTAGATCCGTGCCCAAAGCTTGCAACAGAACCAACTGGGCCAAAAGGCCATTGTAATCGGTTGAAGACCGATTACCGCTTTGGACTATATATAGCTGATTAAACACATTTGCATGCATTTAACAGTGCCCCCCCATTAGGCACTGAACCCCCGAAGTGCTGGACAATCAGACCCTTGACTGATCCTTGATTTAGGATCGGATCTGATCTGGTATTCCATTGGAATGGAACCCTGTTGCTGATTTTGCAACCTGAACCGGCCCGGAAACAGGGAACCCCGGTTGCACTTCCGAAAGACTACAACAACACACAGAAGACCCCCAGGTCATGTGATCGACCTGCCGGACGTTACCGAGCTCAAATGATGACATGATTGCAAGTGGCCGGCAAGCGGCGGGGCACAAACAGGTTCAGATAGTATGTTGTGTGGTACTATCCTAGACCCTGATGTGTCCACGGTTTTGATGGTAAGCCATCCTCTTTGGAAACCAGCCCTTTTGCCTAGCTTACTATCTGGAATGATGATTTGACCTGTGATACATTATCTACAAAAGTTTCAGAATATTTGCTAAGCGTGAGCTACTGCTACGCCGATGCCGGTTTGATGACCCCATTTGGACCCTGAAGCGACATTGCGGCTTTTTTGCTGCATGCAACTTTTCCCTTCCCTTAAAGCTGAATAGCCAGTACCCTTTAAGCCACATTCATAATGCTGGTGCTTTCTTTTCTGAGCGGAATGGTGCGCTACATGAAGAGATCCTGGGCAAGTGGAACCAGTTTTGAGGGGGAAAATGTGTTCTTTGGGGCATCTTGATTTTCTGGAGCTCTCAATAGAGCATATTTGCACCCTGCAAAACGGCGGTTTGATCCCAAAAGTGATAGTGATTTTCAGAAAAGTTGGGATCAGCAGTGATCGATTGATGAGAAAAGTCGAAAGAAAAAGTGTCGCTACCTTGTCGCTACCTCAAACTGGGTCAGGTAAGGCGAGATTCGTTTGTGAATTACTCCTCTCAGTGGATAGATTTTTTTTCTGATTTTTTTGAGGCCCCTCTTGAGGGTTTACCACAGGATTTTACGTCTCCGCATCAAATCAATCAATTTGTTCGCCTAAATCTTCTGGCTCGCCAGAATCTAAAGGCGTTGCAAATATGCTCTAATATTCAATCCTTCCGCAATAAATTCAAAATTTTGGATCAAGGCTACCGGAGCCCATGGCCACAACATCCTATTTTTGCTAAGGATTCCACGCAGAGGTGTGGTCAGGATTATGATTCATGAAGAATTCCACTTCTGGGTCCGTGGACACATCAGGGTCTACGATAGGATAAAATGTTGCTTGGACGATCTTTGGCGGAATCCGGATCGGGAAGTACCGATTAAGGGCGTTCAATAAGATGGTCGATATGCAATGGCATGAGGGAGATGGACGGAAAGACGTCAGCAGAATGACAAATGTACGGGCACGTGCAATTGATTGGGACATTCTCGGTGAACTGAGCACAAACCGTCACTTCGTTCCTGTTTGTGAAAATCAAGTCAGGTTCTCCAGGCCTGCAAAATAATGCCACCTTGGGGTATTGAACTCGCTCCTCGGTACAACCGATTACACTATTAGATCCGTGCCCAAAGCTTGCAACAGAACCAACTGGGCCAAAAGGCCATTGTAATCGGTTGAAGACCGATTACCGCTTTGGACTATATATAGCTGATTAAACACATTTGCATGCATTTAACAGCAGCCTGGGTCATGAGATAAACTTTTCTCCGCCCTGGCGCGCAAGTTGGATTTGGATCCTGGACAATCTGGTGAATACTTGGGACCAGTATTCACCATGGAACCATATTCACACTTCAGAAGGAGGGCACTGTGTCTGTCTGCAAAAATACAACTCTCGCCGCTCCCTTGTCTACAGAATACAAATAAAGGCGCTAGTACGTCAAAACAATCGCCAGGTGTATCCCGCGCACTCATTTTAACAACGCCGATTTCGCAGGAGGCTGGACGGCAAAATCCGAATCAATATTCACAAAAAGCCAACCTTGCCTTGGAGAAGTTCTCGGTTGAACAAAATCGGAGGAGTTTGTGCAAACGGCTACACAGGCTATCACCGCCTAGTTAATTCCACAGCGAAGCATACATCCAACCACCCATCATTTCCGACGCCTCTGCTCCGTCCAAGAGGAATAGATCTAGTCCCTCTTCGCGAAGGATGTTGAGCGCCTCGAGTGTCGCCGCGTCGGGACCAGGGTTTGAATCTCTGAGCAATGTAGCACTCTTGAGGGCACAATGTTCTGATTTCCAGCGGGACTTTACCATCTCCAAATATGCATTATAGTCGATGTAACTCTCATCGTCACATCCGAAAAACACGCAGGCTAAATGCGGAGCGACGCTCTTGTCGATCGCCTCCGAGTCCAACACCGTAAAATCTGCCATTAAACTGTTCACTTCTTGGCTGGCTTGCGAGTCAGAGTCATTGATGATGATTCCGAGCTCGACGATGGATGGAACCTGGAGTAGAATGTTGGTGGTTATCTGAGTCGTCGGGACTCCTTTGAGGCAGATACGTCCAAGGGGGCAAGAAGAGCGCAGGACAAGCGAATGCAGATCCCGCACAATGTCGGGTCCATTATTCGGCCTACAGTAAAGAGCAACTTCTTCCAAATATGGAGCCCTCAAGCGGTTCAAAACCTCCGGTTCTGACACATAGAGTCGGCGGAGGGATGAAATCTCGATGACTTCGTAGGATTCGGACCATGGATTTGGGTCGAAGCGCACATCGATCCGGGCTTCGACGACATTTTGGGCCCGTTGAAGCAAGCCCTCGTGGACCTCCCATGGGGCGTCGAGGTGATACCGAGTGAGCTGCTGCGCCGGAAGATGGATTGGTATGGACCGATATTCGTTATAGAGCCCGACGTCAATCAAAGAGGGTGCTATCTCGAAGCAATTGATCAGTTCGACGTCGGCCTGGCTTTCTAAAGCTTCCCACTGCAGCCATAACCTGCGCAAAGACGGAATGCGGCCCCGCAGACTAGGAATGAGTGAAGCCAGAACCGGGGTCAAGCTGATGCTAAGCTCTTCCCAGCGATAAGATTGGGCGGCTAGCAACTTGAATATCTCGGTTTGTGCACCATCATCAGATGCCGCAGAGGCGTAAATGTGAATTTTGAGCTTCTGGGCGCGTGCTAGCTGGGTCTCGAGCATAGCCCAGGGATACGCGGTCAATGGATTGCCCAGTGCTCCGGTATAATTGACTGCGACCACCGACCACAAGGATGGAGAGGAAAGAGCGACTGCTCTCCAATTGCTACTGATGTGGCCCAAAATCCACGGGACATCCGTGACATCAAATTGGTCCTGTCGGCGTAGGAAAAGGATAGAAGGTAAGGTCCACGAGAAAATTTCGAGGAGAAGCTCGGGCGGCATACGCCGAAGCGGAGAGATAATCGCTTTGTTTCGTGCGAGGTGGAGGGAGAGCGCGGTTTTTCGGTCCTCCAGTTGCGCGAGCCGTTGGCGCAGCCGAGTTATCTCGTCGTCAACACGTTCCATGGAGCTTTCCGTTTGGGAGATAATGGAGTCGACTAGATCCACGTCGCGAGAGTCTGTAGGCGGATCGTTGGAGTTCAAGAACCGGTTATAAAGTGTCCCTCGGTCCAGCGTTTCGGATGCTGTAGGTGGGTCCTCCAGTGCAAGTGGGTCCTCCAGTGCAACTGAAGATCCACAGTTTGAGCAGACAGCCATGTCAGATCAAACTAGTACTTCGACTTAATGAGCCAGCGAAGCAAACATGAAGTGAATCCCTACAAGAGCAGGTTGTTGGCAGGTTGGTGGCAGGGACTCGGAGAAGCGGTGAGATGCACTGCCACCGATGCGTTTGGTATACTTACGTCACATTCAGATAAGTAAAAATTCGCTAAAAATCGAGGGGAATACATATGACACCGCAGCCGGCTGCGAGCTCGAGGGCAAATGTCGGACTTAGTGGATTTTTAATGATCCCACGCTTGCTCAGTTTGTGTTCTTTTTTTCAAAAAAAAAATCCGCGGATCCTCGCTGGAGGCAAGGAGGAGCAAAAATCTGAAGCGAAATGACCACCGCAGGGCGAGCCATTGGGGGTGGGGAGCATCGACTTGAAATGGAGCCTACCACCCGATTTCGAGACCCGAACCATTGCTGAATTTATACGAAATTTTCGTGGATCTCGTCGAAAAAGTAGCCAAACGGTCCGAACGGCCCGTTTGGAACTCGCCGAACCCTAACCCCGCTTTCATCGCCGCTTTAAACTTTGCTACACTGTTTCCCACACATGTTCCTTCCCTTCACCCCTCAGGACGCAATTTGTCGCTGCCAGAGGCGACGAGCGCTATTCACCCACGTATTGCCCGACGTGGCTCCTGCGCGCGCCGCAGATTGCCTCTCCTCTGCGTCGGCCGCTGCCATTTCTATCTGGACTCTGGAGCGCGAACATCCTGCTGAGCCTGCGGGGGTCTCTTCGTCCCCCGCTCCCTCATTCTTACCCTCCTCCCTCTCCTTCCTTTCTACCACACCCCACTCAGCATTCCAATTTATCCCTCTCTTTTGCAGGTGCAGTAACCTCCACGGCGCTACAAGCGAACTCGCTCTCAGGAGGTCGGTTCGCTGGGAATTTCAGTGCGTATTTCAGTGCCACCTGTCTTGCCGTTTTCCATTCTTTCCTCCCTTGCCGCCAGTCTTCATCATTGATACGTGCTAACGATACACACAGGCCGGGCACATGCGTACAGCTCATCCAAAGGCTCTCCAAGGTGCACAACCAGCTCAAATCAATGTAGTTCGCTCTTATGCTGTTAATGCTGTTAATGCAATTCATTTATCTGTGCGAGTGTGTGTTTCTTTGCCCATTTTTCTTCTTTCTGTCTTCTTTCTCGTCTCCGATTTCTTTTCCTTTCCACTCTTTACTACTCCTTGCTCTTTCCCCTTCTACACCCACTTTCATTGCTGTCCATAAAATACCTACCACCCGCCCCCTTATTCACTACTCCGCCCAAAGCAATGGGCGGTGCGAGGGGAACGGGGGCGCAGATCGACCGGTCCTATTGCAATGTGCCTTTTAAATCGAGGCGCGGCGCAGTCGGGCAGTATGCGGCGCAGTATTCAAGGCCCTAGATACGGGGTGGAGAGGCGGCGTGTATGTACAGGTGTTTGTATTGTAGTTGGCGAGTCCACTTTCGACGAGAACGTACGAAAAATATTTGTCTTACACGAACGGGCAATCCAGTTTCCCGAAACAGCACCTCCTTTCTTTCTTTCTTTCTTTGGCGGTTTCTTGCGTCCTAAATTCAAAGTCATGATGTTACAGTTTTTCTGGCCTCGCCAGCGATTCCTCTTTGCACACACATGAAACCATCAGGGTTCTGGCAGAAATCCAACTGGCTACTTATCGGTAATTTCAACTGCGGCCCCGGTTGAACTAAATCTCCCTGGTTAGTGGGAGAGGGAAGCTCAATGGTCAGCTACCCGATACACACGGTGTGCACCCACTTGCAGTGCGTCGACCTTCAGATATTAGGTGGGAGGGCTCGTTCAATTCGGGATCGGGCGAGAGGATGGTGTGTATTTTCTTTTATTCCGGGTGTTCTCCGGCCCACCACTACGTTAGTTCTTTTATTTGCACAACTTCCAGCTCCGCTAATGGAAATCTGAAGATTCACGTGCAAGTGAG
Source organism: Mycena alexandri (assembly GCA_029233265.1). Classification (NCBI taxonomy): domain Eukaryota; kingdom Fungi; phylum Basidiomycota; class Agaricomycetes; order Agaricales; family Mycenaceae; genus Mycena; species Mycena alexandri. Next base: position 19,061 of record JARJCM010000315.1, on the reverse strand, counting down.
GCGGAAATTTGACCCAGCAACTCTTCTGATTGAACCAAAGCTACATATGTCATTGGAAGCGAAATAGATGAAGGAGTATACCACTCCATAGCACATGGTGTGCACCCACTTTCGGTAGTCTTTCAACTCTGCAGTGAAGTGGGAGGTCCCTGTTCGATTCGGGGTCGGGTGATGCGTCCACTCCTCGTCAGTATTATCTTTTCTCGTTTTTGGGTCGCAAACCACCCCGCTTTTTATCGACGTCAGGATGGCAGGTCTTCTTGGACACAGCTCGCGGAGACGTTCCCCCTGAGTGCCTATTTTTCTCGTTCATCCTAACAACATCGGTTGATCAAGTGGACTCACTTGAAGTTGTTTGATCAAGTCGTCCCAAGTGCGTTGCCGGATCCATATTTATACCTCAAAACAAGGAGGACCCGATAGCATGTGGTGTGCGCCCACTTGCGATGTCAGACCAACACTGGGGAACTTAAGTGGGAGGTCCCCGTTCAATTCGGGGTGGGGTGATGCGGCTTGTTTCGTGAGATCATTTTATTTTTCGTTCCAGTTTTTCTCAAGCCTCATCACACACACACCGTCACCTTCCAGCCCGACAACTCTCGTTGGCAAAGTGGACTTTTTACATACGGTCTCCGAATTGTCCAGGAGCCTGAACCGTACCCAGAAATTCAACCACGTTCAATTTCGACACTAACTTTAACTCAACCTTGTCATGCCTCAAATTCAAGTAGTGTTGACCACCCGATGGCACATGGTGTGCACCCACTTTCAATTATGTCCTTGCAAATCTGGAGTTTGGTGGGCGGTCCCCGTTCGATTCGGGGTCGGGTGATGAGCAATGTCGGAATATCGCTTTTTTGGTTCTCAGGCTGTTAAGATGGCACTGGGCAGATCCTTTTAATTCTCGAGCTCACTGCCTACCCTACGCGGTTCTGTTTCGGCTTTTCTCGCGGATCCGGAATATGCGTATGCGTAAGTATGCGTTTCGTCTATCTATGCACCACGCGAGTGCCTATTTTTTCTCGTTCATCCATCACAACATCGGACGTTGATAAATTGGACCTGCTTGATAAAAATGAACGTGCTTCAAGCTTGATAAAGTGCAGGTGCTTCGCCGTGGGCTGATTGTTGATTAAAATAATTTAGGACGACGGGATGCTCCGAGCCGGGAGCTGAGTTACCGATTTATCTCTGTGACTCTGTCCTCAGGCCTCAAGGCTCAGGCTGTCCATCTTTGAAAGAACCTGTCACTTCGCGAAGATTGGATCACTTTTTTTTCCGTTGGTTTCGTTGGTTTCGTTTCCATTCGTTTCGTTGAGGGGGTTTAAACTTTGATTGTGAGAAGGAAGGAAGGTACGAGGGTTTGAGAGCAGTCCTGAAACCGGTAGAAATCGGTTTTTTTATCCGAGTCGCTAGTCCCACTGGTATTTTTTCAGTTCTGGAGCTGTGGGAACCGTTCGTTTGGCGCCATTTTCGACTCCATTTTTTCACATCTTTCGCTTAGTTGTTCACAGGAAATTTGGCTCGTACCGGTTTCAGGAATGCTCTTTTGAAGCTTCGCGTCTTGCCGGTTGTGGCTGTTTTCTCGCTGCGGCATTGTAACGGGGTTGGATGTATTATGTATGATGAGTTGAACTTGAAGGGCCTCGCACGATCACGTCCCGGCGGCGTCGCCGGAAGTATGTATGTAACTCGCTGCCATGGAAAGCGATAGATGGGCGTTGCGTCCTCCTTCGCCTTGCCTTCACCCCCAAACCTGGACCTCGGCGCAAAAAAGGTTATCCAAATTCTAAATAAATTGATTGCTTGCGATTTCGATGTCGAACTTGAAGCCCGATCGATGGCTTCTTATGATACCGGTATGCTTGGAATTAGAAGCTATTATGTAGAAGTGATCGTGTGCGGGGTTGGTCACGGTGTGTGCTTGTGCTAGTATGTGTGTCTCTGCCTGCGAAGCGAAGCATAGATAAAGGCCCCGTGAAACTCCCGCTAAGGGTTGTCCGTCCAAAACATCAGATTTTGGCCTCAAAAACCTAATTTTTTGGTCGGGTTGGGCCCTCAAAAACCTAAAATCGGACAAGGGTTGTCACGCGGATAGCCACGAAAAACCCGGTTTTCGCCTTGTAAAATTCGATTTTTGCGCCGTGACTCGAACACGCAAGAGCAGCGAAGCAGAATTCGAACTGTTTAGACCAGGAGAGCGTTCTGGTTAGCGACTAAGTTGCTATCACCAGAATTTGGGTGAAAATTTTCGCATCCCTCGGATTCCCTCCCTCAAAAACCTAAATGGGGGACAAGGCTTGGCGATTTTTGGCCTCGAAAACCTAATTTTCGGACAAGGAAATCCCAAAATCTGGCCCTCAAAAACCTAAATTCCCGGACAACCCTTGGCGGGAGCTTCACGGGGCCTATAGATAATGATAGATAGAGTGGTGCTTCCGGGCCGAGGGACGAACGTGTGGGGCGCTTGGCGTGCTCAGGGTGGCTGCTGGGGAGAATGTGCTGTTGGTAGTGAATCTACTAGTGATGTTCGGGTCGGGTCGGGCCCAAAAGCCCGGGCTTGGGTCGGGTCGGGCAGGGCTTGGGCCCGCAAAATATCCTGAGCTGAGCCCGACCCTACCTGAGGGTCGGGCCCGGGTCGGGTCGGGCTCGGGCTCAAGCCCGGGCCCATCAGTATATTTTCTAAGTGTGTTCGGTAAGGTTCAACTTTAAATTTTGAGCATACATTACTTGTATTTTACCTTGGTAAAGCACTCAATTATGTTTGATAGCCAGCAACAACCCACTGACCTTGTTTCGAGCACTCTAATCTCAACGGAATATCGTGTGAATATCGACTCACCTGCCCATCCTTGAGTGAGCGCCAAAGGGAAAAGATACTTCAAATCACCTTCAGTTGCAGGTAAAATTTAGGTTTTCAACCCTTTCAACCCAACTCATTGCAAAATTTTGACTTGGGATAGTCATGTGGTTGGGCCCGGGCTCAAGCCCAGGGTCGGGGGCCCTGAAAATTCTGAGCCCGACCTTGAGCCCGACTTGGGCCCTACTTTGGGTCAGGTCGGGTCGGGCTCAAAGGCCCGGGCTTGGGCTCTGGCTCGGGCTCAAGCCCTGACCCGGAACATCACTAGCTGTTGGTGGACTTCATAATGCCCACGGGTGGAAGGAGCAGTAGCAGGGTGGCAGATAATCGCGAGACAAAAAAAAACAAAGCAGCTCCGTGGTAGTCTGGTAGATGGCGTAAATTAATCGCTGGCAAGGTGACTTGCATCATCTTCCCTCTTCCTCTTCGTCACTGATCAGTTTCAACTTCCGCGTTGGCTTTATCAAGCTCGTTCATATCAGCTACATTTGGTCGAAATAGTACAGTACACGACGTGTGAGTCAATGCCTCAGCTTTTTCAGCAGCGAAAGCTGTAGTAAGGCGGCCAGAGCATGAGAGTTCATGCTGAAATTCGATCTCAGGTAGTTCAAAACAATACAAGAGGGGATCCGCGCGCTCCGAATCCCATCACTTCGGTTCAATGAGCGATGTTATATTGCAAGAATATTAATGCAGAATAAAGCGGGAAACCAGGTATGCGGCAAATTTCAACCCGTGTTTGGCACGATCCGTGTCATCAAGCCGGGATTTTCTTCGCGGCATGATCAGCGATGCCGCACCGAAATGCGATGCGATCAGAGCAGTCTTAAGCTCGAGGTCTACCCAACATTCCACCCCATTCGCCGTTATTGTGAGTACCACTTCGTCATGAAGCGAGGGTTTAAATCCTCAGACACTGGATGGTAAAACAGCACAGAAACATCTGTGAGTACGCACAGGTCCCATTTACCTACCGATTCTTCAAAACGGTACAAGGACCGGATGCGAACCGGTTCGCTGTTGCACAGAATCAAAAGAAAGTGTACTCCTTTCATGCAGCATTTGCCCGTTCGACTCGGGCACGGTCCTTCTGCTTTTTGTTCGCCGTTGACCTGGAAACTGACGCAGAATATGTTGGCGCGCGGTCGAAGCCGGAAGAACCAAAATAAGTTTATTCAAAACGAGGGCGGGAATTCGTTCAAGAATAGTATGATCATTTCAGGGTACACAAATTTGGGAGAAACCTTGATCGAATAATTGATGAGGGCTCGGATAACTGCAGAAGGACGGCGCAGACCTTTATCGACCTTCCTGCACCCGCGCTCGTTCTTCCTCCCGCACGGCCACGAATTCGGGGACGAGACTAGCGACCTCTTCCCACCGTGCATAGTTGGCCTTCATGTCCGCCGACATGGCGGAGGAACAAGGCGATGCGGAAATGTGCCGGAAATTGGGGAATATATCGGAGAGAAGGCGCGCGACTGCACGGGGTTGCGAGATGGCCGAGTGTGCGATGCGCATTGATGTAAGTTCCCTCTGTCGGGTAATAGCGATGGCAGGTGGTGGGGGGAGAACAGTGGCATCAATGGTAATGTGCAGGGACCGCAGTCGTGAGCAGTGCTGAGCCAGGGAGCATAATGACTGAAGGGTGAGATGTGATGGCGGGGGTACGAGGGGTAGCGAAACAAAGTTGAGTGTGAGCTCCTCTAAGCAGGGCCACGCTCGGGCGGCATCCATCATCGTGTCGTCGTGGATTACAAACAGGGCCGTTGATGTTAGGGTTAGGCGCACGAGTTTCCTGAAGGGGAACAGAGAGCGAATCATGCTGTCGTTGATGGCGTATTCAGTAGAATCATGAGTGTCATAATAACTATTGAGATGAATATGGAGCTGAATGAGGGAACTCGGGGAGCACGCCACTGCCAATGTGGTATAGAGCTTCATACCCTCCATGACTGAGTACCCCTCACCCAAGTGGATGGTGAGCGACACTAAGTCGACGTAGTTGCCCGTCTGGAGCAGGCGAAGTGTCTCTCCCATCTATACGGCTTCCAGCTGGAGGTGTTGAAGGCCTGCAAAGATGTACGGTGAGGGAGGCGACACCAGTGAGGAGAGGTCGGGAAGCAAGACCATCGACAGCGAGGTGAGTGGGTGGGACTGCGCAATGCGTTTGAGCGCCGTCCATTCTAGCCTCGGTACTGTGATCGACTCGATGTGAGGTAAAGAGCACAAAAAGAGAGATGTGGCCTCCGTTGAATCGTCGCTCTCGTCTTCGTCATATCTAAGGGTAATTTCTACCGCAGTGAGATGTGGGCACGTCCGTCCCAGCGTAGACAGGAGTGAGCAATTGGTGATTGAGGGGGTATATCTAAAGGCGATCCCCGAAAGAGTGGACGTCAGGAATATGCGGATGTAAGGGAACTCTTCTTCCGAGTTCGAATCCCAGGACAACATTTGGAGGTTTGGGAAGAGGGCGGCGGGTGAAAGACATAAATTCAGGATCGAATAGATCTCCGCCATTTTGGATTCAAATGATGTCGAGAGGTCCTTGACGCGGTGGGAATATAGCGAAAGTCGTTTCCAATCCGCGAGGGTGAGAGAGCGCACCATTCGCTGAAACGAGTCAAAATAAGGTCTGCCGATTACGGTGGGAGCTAACCAAAGGTGTGGCAGAAGAGCACAATGAGGGTTTAACATTAAACAACCCCTGTGGCATACATGAAAGGATTGGGATAAGGGAGTCCTGAGTTGCCCACAGCGCGTCGAGGGCGGGGTCTTGCCAGATCCTGCAACTGGCAGCAAGAGCAGCCAAGGTTTGACCAGCACAGTGGCCCTGAGGTCCGAGATGGCAGCAAACCATCTCAGCAATTTCCAGAATCTCCAGGGCGCGATGCATCGGGCACGAAGATGCAGGAAGAAAGCGACGATCCTCGGATCACTCCGGCTGGCCCAGCGCAGCCAAAACACAAACATCACCACCACGTGATTTTGATTTTTTTTTTGCGCTTTTTGGTTCTCAGGCTGTGAAGATGGCAGCTAATTCTTTTAATTCTCAAGCTCACTGCCTACCCTACGCGGTTCTGTTTCGGCTTTTCTCGTGCGTTTCGTCTATCTATGCACCCTGGCACGCGAGTGCCTATTTTTTCTCGTTCATCCATCACAACAACATCGGTTGATAAGGTCGACCTGCGTGATAAAAAAGAACGTACTTCAAGCTTGATAAAGAGGAGGTGCTTCGCCGTGGGCTGATTGTTGGTTGAAATAATTTAGGACGATGGCCATAAATTCAACCATGTTCAATTTCGACACTGAATCAACCTTCAAGTTGTTGTGCCTCAAATTCAAGTAGTGCTAACCGCATGGTGTGCATCCACTTTCGGTACTCCGAGTCTTCCACGACAGTGAAGTGGGGGTCCCCGTTCGATGCGGGGTTCAGGGTCGGGTGATGCATCCACTCCTCACAAGCATCTTTTTTCTCGTCTCTGGTTCGCAAACCACCCCGATTCTTATCGACGCCTTAAATGGCCTGAGATCTCCTCAACTACATAGCAACGTTTCGGTTCCGTCTTCTCTACGTAGACAAAAAATAAAAGAACGGCGAGACTGCCAGTGTGTGTTTCGTCTATCTATAATCCCAGGTGGCAGGGATCATGATGATCCCACCGAGTGCATGCCTATTTTTTTCGTTCATCCATCACAACAACGTCGGTTGATAAAGTGGCCATGGACCTGCTTGATAAAGTGCAGGCGCTTCGCCGTGGGCTGATTGTTGATTGAGGACGATGGGATGATGAAAGAACCACGGGATACTCCGAGCCGGGAGCTGAGTTGGCGATTTATCTCTGTCCTCATCTTTGAAAGAAGCTGTCACTCCGGGAAGATTGGAACTTTTTTTTCCCGTTCGTTTCGTTCGTTTCCGAGTCGTTCGTTTCCGAGTCGTTTCGTTTCGTTCATTCATTCCGTTGAGGGGGCTGGAAGGAAGGACGGTACGAGGGTGTTGAAGCCTCGCGTCTTGCCGGTTGTGGCCGTTTGTTTTCTCGCTGCGGTATTGTAGGGCCCGGTTGGATGCATGATGAGAAGGAAGTGTATGTAGATAGAGGGCCGCGCACGATCACGTCCCGGCGGCGTCGCCGGAAGTATGTAACTCGCTACCATGGTCAGCGATAGATGGGCGTTGCGTCCTCCTTCGCCTTGCCTTCACCTCAAAACCTGGACCCCGGCGCAAAAAAAATCATCCCGTTCTCCTAGATTTTTAATTGCTTGCGATGTCGATGTCGAACTTGCCCGATCGACGTCGTCCTATGATACCGGTATGCTTGGAAGTAGAAGTGATTGGTGTGTGTGCTTGTACTAGTATGTGTATCTCGGCCTGCGAAGCGAAGCAAATTCAAAGGACAATGGTAGATAGAGTGGTGCTTCCGGGCCTCTGGGGAGAATGTGCTGTTGCTGCTGGGTCGAAGAGAGAAGCGAGCTCTTCATAATGCCCACGGGTGGAAGGATGGCAGATAATCGCGAGAAAAAAAAACCGTGGTAGTAAATTAATCGCTGGCAAGGTGACTTGCATCATCTTCCCTCTTCCTCTTCGTCACTGATCAGTTTCAACTTCCGCGTTGGCTTTATCAAGCTCGTTCAAGGGCGCTTGTCATATCAGCAGCTTCTTTGGCGTCGAAGGAATCTGAGTTTTAAGGGCAGCGCCGCGGTCTGTGTTGTGATCATTTTCTTTAGGAACGTGAACGCTCATTGAGTTCGCCGTTTCGGCGATCTGTGAACAGCCAGGCACATAAGACATGAGTACGCGGCCGTCGTTCCGACGCGAGGAACTGTCGATGTCAGACTTCAAATCAGCGGGTGTCGCTCGAACGAGCCGAGGGAAGCTCGGAAAAAAAACAGTTCTCTTGGAAGTAACTGTTCCTGCGCGCTTCAACGGTCGATGCCGAATCCCGATGCCTATGCCTATGTAAGCTTGTGAGAATGCCGCTGTCAGAAGAACGTGGCCGGGACTGTCGCCGCCCGCCCCTCGCTGCCTCGGAGACTCGGTAGGAGGTATGTATGTAGGAGGTACTTGGCGAGGTCGCAACAGTGACCAAGGCTGATCAAGGCGGAGAAGAGTTTCCGGGTCGGAGTCGGCTATGTACTTACCATGGACGGACGTTGGGAAGGAGCAGCCCCGACTCGGAGTCCGGGCCCGCCCGAGGACCGGGGTAGGTCGGCGTCGGGAGTAACCTAGACTCGGGGAATACTTGCCCTGCGCACTCGGCGAATATGTATGTGCCCTCTACACAAACGGGTTTGAGTGATACGCCGGGCGCCCGACCCGATAGCAGATCTTTTTTTTTCTCGGTCCAAGATTAGATTTGATTTCGAGTTATCAGTGTTTGAGAGTGACGAGGCAAAAGCAAACGAGGAAGACAAGGGTGGGTCCGTGTTTCATGTTCTCGCCAATTCTGCGTGTCGTTTGGATGTCGTATTTTTACTCGGGCCGGCGTCGACACGGAGATCAAGGACCAGGACCAGGACCAGGATTCAGATGAGGACGACGTAGGAAGACGGCCGTGATCTCGAGACACAAGACGGAGCTGAAACACAATAGATAGATATGAGGGTATCGCCAGATTATCGGGCGCGGGGATTTAATGAAATCGCAATCGCGAATCGGGGGTGATGGTGATCAGCGCGATTAGATCCATATGCTTGTGTAGCCCAAGTTGGCCGCGGCGCAGTCGGTGAGGGGCGCAGTCGGTCTTGCATTAAAAAACAGTCGAGTGAAGACTGGGTCCAAACTGGGCTTCTTCTGCCAAACTGCTGTGGGATGGAGAAGCCCAGGGCACATGCGCAGTGGGAAGCGGAGAGTTGGGTGTGATGAAATAGTGATGACTCGGGTGAATAATCCCAGGGCTGTGATTGGCTGATGTTATCTTAGATAAACAAGACACTCGACTGACGCCGCCAACTAACCGCTTTTTTCTTCCGTCGTCCAAGTCCATTCAACCGCCTCCAAGTCTATAGTCTTTGCAATACTCCAACCAGGAACACTACTCTAGTACTACCACCTAATGTCTTCCCTTATGGACCCGCTGCGCCACCGCGCCCCCACCCCACCCGACTCCCAATACACTGGCAGCTTTGGCGCGCCCATGACGAACGGCGGATCTACCAATGGCTCTGTGCACACCAATGGTCCCTCTGCTCCCAACGCAAGCGGCGCTGCAAACGGCACCCGCAAAACCAGCCCCGGCGGCGAATCCGCCACAACCTTTGTGTACAGCGGCGGCAACAACGGTGGCAACGCAGCAAGTGGAGGTGCAGCGGCCGCGTCGCGCGTGCCGTGCATCAACTGCGGGACGCTCGAGACGCCGTTGTGGAGGAGGACGCCCGAAGGGAATCCTATCTGCAATGCGTGTGGTGGGTGTCTTGTTTTCTTGCTTTATTCTTTTGGCGTTGGTTTTATCCACGACGAGTGGGGTGCAGCGATTCGACGTCGGCCGCACCGGTGTGCGTGTCGTGCAGAGTGCTGCGGCAATCGATTTCGATTTCGATGCGTTTACGATTCTCGATTCCGCTCGAGATCATTCAATTGATCGTGGATCGTGGAATGCACGGATCGTACTTACTGCCCCCGGCCATGCTGCATGCATCCTGCATCCTGCATCGATGACTCGGCTCGGTGCTGGATTGTCGTGTCGTGTCCTGTCGTGTCGTGCGTGCGGCTTAGGAGACCTTCTTCATTCCTCCGTGTTGTTCCTTCCTTGTTCCTTTCTTGCTCTTTGCACCCATCCACATCCCCCTCGCACACACCAAAAATCGTCCCGCAGACGATAAAACTCCCCCCATCCTCGCATCTCATCGCTTTTTACCATCTCCGCAATGTCCACCCACACACACACCCAACTAACCCGCCCCGCAGGCCTGTACCAAAAATCGCGCAACATGCCGCGCCCCGCGAGCCTCTCCCCCACCACCTCCGCGCACCCCGCGCACCCGCACACCGTCGCCTCGCTTGCTGCCTCCGCAGCCGGGCCCAACCCCCCGCCCGCGCCCAGCAGCACGAATGCGAACCCCCCGGCCACGCATCCCGCGGCGTACGCCGCCTCGCACTCCTCCGCCGCGCACGGCAATAATAATAATAATAACAATAACGCCGCGGGGGGGACGTGCCCGGGCGACGGGCGGTGCGACGGCACGGGCGGCACGAGCGCGTGCAGCGGGTGTCCGACGTGGAATAACAGCGCAAGTCGGGCCTCTGCCAATGCCGCCGCCGCTGGGTCCGGGCACCCTCCTTCCGGCGCTTCTTCCGGCAATAACCAGGGGTCGCCCCAATCCACGAGCGGAGGAGGAGCCGGTGGTGGAGGAATACAAGGAGGGCAAGGACAAGCGGAGGAGCCGGCCTCGATGCGGCAGATCCTCAACCCGACGCCGCCGCCGGGGTCGACTTCGCAGGGGGGGTCACCGAGGCCATATAGGAACTCTGGTGGGTTTTTCTCAATACGTATATCTCGAATCTGCGATCGGTCGAGGCTGCGGCTGCGTTGACGTGAGTCGGCGGTCGGCAGTCGGCGGCGGCGGTGGCTGTCGCCCTCATCGGGCGCTGTGGTGGTCCCGTCTTGCGCTGGCGTACGCACCCACACACATTCCACCTTTGGCTTTGTCTGCGCTTTGGGCATTGGGCGGGGGTGGATCCGCTCACGGGGACCCCGCTCACCCCCCGTCTCAGCAGCCGACGTGCTGTCCTCCCTCCTCCTCTCCTTCCTTCCCTCCTTCCCTCCTTCCCTCCTCAATAACCAACACTCACCACCTCCTCTCTCTCTCTCTAGCCCCCTCCACCCCCGCCCCCACCCCCTCCGCCCCCCAAAACGTCCCCGCCAACACCCCCACCAACGGGGAACCCAAGATCAACGCGCTCGCGTGCGGGAACTGCGGGACGAGCACGACGCCGCTGTGGAGGAGGGACGACGTGGGGAATAATATCTGTAATGCGTGTGGTGCGTTTTCTTTCTCCCTTCATTGTGCTGAGAACGATTTTCTTTCGTTTTGTTGTTTTTTTTGTTTTTTGTTTTTTGGTGTTTGTCGAGTTTGTTGTGGAGGTGGCTCTTTTTGGAGAGAGAGAAGCGCATGTCTTTCCTTATTCGTCGCGCGGAGAGACGCCGCACGGCGCTTCTTTGTTCGGCGTTTGAGTCGTCGGCGTTCTCACAAGGGGCAGGGCGACCTTCTCTCGGGGCGTCTCTTCGTGCGTTCGGAGCCGCGCCCGGGGCTCAGGGCCCAAGCTCCGAGACGTTCTTTCGTTTTCTTTCTGCGGCCTCTTTTTCGGGCCCGCAGCCGCCATTTTTGGGCTGTTTGGTTGGTCGGTCAGTCGGAGCCGCTCCCGCTGCACCTCCCCTCCCCGCCGTGTCCCCTTCCCGCGCTCGCGCAGTCGTATCTTGGATGCGTCTGCACCGAGATCGCGAAGTGGGAGATACGGGATCTTGTCTCGTATCTCGTGTGTCGTGGTGCGCCTCGCCCCTCGTGTCTCGCGCCGCTTTCTAGCGCGCGTCCGCGTGCCACTGCGCCTCCCCGCTCTGCCTGCGCCCCACTGCCCCCCGCTGTTCACCCCCACTTGCCCTCGTTCATTCACTCAACATCCCCGCACCTTCTTCCTCCCTCCCCGTCCCCATCCTCATCCTCATTCCGATCTCCTCCCTCCTGCCCCACCTACCTCCCCGTAACCCCCATGCTGCATACCACATGCCCCCGACGTCCCGCATCCTCGCCTCGCCTCGCTCCCCCATTCGAGCTTGTGGCGACGAGTCAAGGAAAGTGTTGTCCAGGAATCAGATTAGACAAGGCCTCGTTGTCTTATCAGACATCCGGTAGCTTGCATCTTATCTGCGGACGATCGTGGATCGTGGATGGCTTCGGGTTCTATCCACTTTCCGTTCCACGGCATCCATTTCTTTTTGTTTTTTGTTTTGGAAATTGCTCCGCATCCCTCCCCGCTGCTGTGGTTACGGCGACGGCCACACCTCCCCTCCCCAGACGAAGACGAGGCGAGACGAGGACAGAGCCCGAAAACGAGCGAGTCTGCGGGCATGACCTGCCTCGTTGCCCGTTCTTCCTTCCGTCACCGGCGCGTCTGTCTTCTGTCCGTCTTCTATCTCTCCATCTATTCACTTCCACTCCCACCCACTCCCTTCCATCTAATCCCGCTCCAATCTTATCCTCATCTCCGAATCCAATCTCCTTCCCCGCTTTTTTATATATATCTACGGGCACGGGGGCAGATTAGATGGAGGGAGGCGTTATCTTATCTACCCTACCTTGTCTCCACTTCGTCTTTTGCTTTCCTCCCTCCCTCTTTCCACCTTCGTCCTCTTCCTTCCAGACGCGGGCGCGGCGGTGGACGAACTGGGGCGCACCTCCATCCTCCTCCCTCTTCCCTTCGTTCTCGCTTCATCTTTCGTCCTGGCTCTTCCTTCCTTTCATTCTTTTCTTTTCTTTTCTTTCCCTCGCCCTCGCCCTCGGCTCGGCTCCGCACCTTTCTTTCCTGCCCATCCGCACCGACCCCCGTGGCCTCTATCCGCTATCTGCCTCCTTCGCGAGCAGACAAACGGGGCCGGGCCCGGCGTCCTATCTGGTCTTTTCAGGCCATTCCCCCTCACGCTGTGGTCACCCGGCTCGCGTCGAGAAGGCTGCCTCGTTTGCGCAACGAGGCGAGCGCCGCGCCATGCCGTGCGGGTCCGTGCGGCCGAACTGTCCCCGGGCTGATGTGAGGGTGCACATCAACCCGCGGAGATTCTTCGTCATTCCGACCGCGTCATTGTCGCCACGACAATGTCGTTCGTTCTTTTTTTTTTTTTGCGGGAGTCGAGGGTGGGAAGAGCGCAAAAAGCGGAATCTGATAAGTGCAATCTTATCAGATTCCTCTCTTCCTTGTCCTTCGTCCGACTTTGCTTTCCTCTCATCGACTTTGCGCTTTGCGGGTCAGAGTCCTTGAAAAAGGGACGGGGTTGCTACGACGATCCGACCCATAGCTTTTTTTTGGTGCACATCGTTTTCCTGTGTTTTCCTCGGCCTTTTTTGGTTTTGTTTTGTGCGGTGGTGATTTCTTCCCGTCCTGTGCGGCGGCGGGCGTCCTCTTCTCCCTCTTCTCCCTCTTCCTCTCTTCTCTTCTCACTCTTCCTCCCTCCATCAAACCCGACTAACCATTTTCCTACAATACAGGCCTCTACTTCAAACTGCACGGCACGCATCGTCCCACCTCGATGAAGAAAACCGTGATCAAAAGGCGCAAGCGCGTCCCTGCGGCGGGCGGGGGGAGTGGGGAGCCGGGCGTTAATGGTGAGCTCTTTTTCTTTCTGTTCGTTTATTCGCCCGTGGCTCTCTGGGCGGTGGTTTTCCTGGGGCCTTCGGAGTTGCGAGTTGGCTCGACGGCAACCTTTTGGGGAGCTGTCGAGGCATTTTCACCCGTCACGCGCAGCCGAGCCCCCGATAAACCCGATCTGCCATTTGGTATGATTTCCTTCCGGCCGTCGGTAAAGCGGTTAAGGAGGGCGGTTTCGGCGTTGGGTTCCTCGTGTTGCGTGCGCGGGCGGCCACGCGTTGACGCACAGTGACCGTGGCGGCACACACGCTGCAGATCTTCGTCTTCCCCCCTTCTACCGTTTGACGACGAATGCTGACTCTTCCACCCCTCCTTTTCACAGCCATGACCGACCAAGCTGCCGCCGAAGCCCTCGTCGCCGTCGGTCGTTCGCGCGTCTCCGCCGCGTCCTCGCCCCATTCAAACAACAACCACCACCCCCATCCAACTGACGAAGACGCCGAGGACGCCCCGCGCCGTAAGCGCCAGCGCAGGAAGGCGCCCACGGCGGCGGCGGCGGCGGCCGAGGAGGAGCAGCGCGAACGCGAGCGCGAGAGGCTGGTGCGGGAGGATCACGAGCGGGAGCGCGAGCAGCGGGAGCGCAAGCGCGGGTGGTTCCCGGGGCACGGCGGAGGCCCGTTCGACCTCCCGCCGCTCGAGCGCGCGTTCCCGCCTTTTGGCGCGCCTGCAGCCGCTGGGGGCGGGGGAGGCGGTGGCGGGTACATGCGCAGCGCGTCGGCGGGGTCGGGGAGCGTGCCGAGCCGTGGGGGCGCGGGATCCCCCGCCGGTGGGGCGAGTGCGAGCAACGCGTACACGCTGGCGCCGGTGCGGCAGGGGTATTACGGCGGCGGGCATGATGGGAGCGGGGCCAATGGCGTTAATGGCAGCGCGCCCCTCGCGCCGTCGCTGACCGCGGAGGATCTGGAGCGCCACTACTTTAATCTGCATGAGCAGAGGCGGAGGACGGAGGAGCTGTTGCGGGAAACCGAGCGGCTTTTGATGAGTGTGAAGCGCGGGCTGGATGAGATGCGGGGGGTGCAGGCGGAGGGGGGAGGGAATGGGAATGGGAATGCGGCGGGTGGGAGTGGGCCGAGTGTGAATGGTGCTGGGGCCCCGGAGAAGGTACCGCTGCGGGAGAGGGAGCGCGCGCGCAGCCGCGAGGGTGTGAACGTGTGGCCGGTCACTGGCGACGCTGCTGGACGCGAGTGAGGGGCGGGCGGTCCATGGGGACTCTGTTTCGCGTGGTACACTCGTCTCTGCCCTCTATGGTCTTATCTCCCCTTCGCTGTCTCCGTATCTTCTATTTTTTTCCTTCTCTCTCTTCTCGCTACCATCCATCCCTACTTGCATACACACGTACTTTATCCGCCTTCTAGTAACATATTGTCTCTTGCGTTTCCTTTCTTCCTCGTTATCATCTTGCACATCCTACTACATCCTACCTACCTTCATGATCGGTACTTCGTCTCGTCCCGCCTCGTCCCGTATGGTCCTGTACATATCTTATTGTAGCTATCCGCCGCGCACGCGACTCTCCGTAACTAATTAGCGCCGCGCCTGTAATGTATTTTTTTTTGCCCCCTCTCAGATTTCGGTAGCTAATTAGCGCCAGCGTTATTTTTTTTTTTTTTTTTTTTTTGCTCCCTCTCAGACATCGGTTTCTCAGCGGGACCGGCCGTGTACCTACCTACCTACCTACCTCACTCGCAAATTTATGGCCCGCGCTTGGCCGGCGCGCAAATACTGCACAATTGCAAGTGGCTGTGTGGTAAATTTGCCTTTTTGGGACTCAGACTCTCGAACGTCCTTGAGGCGTCCCTTTGAGCGTCTTGCCTTCAAACCAGACAGCTCAATCCCGCGTCCAGGCCTTCCCAAATCTCCGACCTACAATTGTGCGATAGTACAGGCTCTGAGTTTACTGCCATTCCCTTGCCAGGCCATTCCACTATTGTTTTGCTCATCTGAAGCTAGATGGCCGCTTCTCAGGGCGACGTCAATCGTGTAGCAGACGATTTACCGAAACTCGTTCCTCCAATCCCTGGAACGCGGCACTTCGCCCTCCTGTACTCTAATGAAGGGCCTCGAGCAACTGACCTCGCCGTTATTGCGTCTGTAATATCAAAAACGGACGTTCGCCTGGCCAGGTTTGACGCGCAGATAATGCAGCTCCGGGAATGACTCAGACAGTCGGAGGAGGCGCGTGCGCCAATATCCAGCTATCGCGAGCGGCATCTGGCTATTATCTCACCGGTCAGGAGCCTACTGCCCGCTGAGGTTCTTTGGCGAGATATTCTCCTGGACTTTACCGTCGGTCTCGGCTGCACGACTCAACAGCGAGCCATTGTCAGCGCCGCCATGGTCATTGACGCATGTATGTCGGTGCTGGCGCCTCCACGCCTTCACTGTGGTCTCAAGTATCTGTCACCTACCTCCCGGAGGTTGATCCCTCCTCATTAAGCCTACTGCCAATGCTCCAGACCCAGATCGCGCGCACCCCGTCTTGAAAATTCATTTTATGGGATGGCTATCTGCGCAGTCCCATTGAAGCCATAATCGGCCAAGCTCGGGAAGGGACCTCGGAGGCTCGCGAGGGGAAAGAGAGCCGATGTCAGCTCTAGACAGAGTTCCTCCCATCGGGAAGCCTGCTCTGCTAGAAATTGGAACAACTCGACTTGAGGTCCAGAATCGGTCGTGTGGCAGGCGGGAGCGGATTCATGCTCCTTCCCTCATCGACGCCGGCGTCCTTTGCGAATTTCGCTTGGTCCCAACCCATCTTCCAGTCCATCAGCTCGACGTCGCTCAGTCCTGGTCAGAGGGTGTCGAAATAGACGTATTGCGTCTCCGGCGTTTATAAGTACGTTTCCAATTTAGATGTCTTCAAGTTCCTCAGACTTCCCGCTCTAGAGGAACTTGCCTCCGTGGCTCATCTTCAAGCTTCGCTCGTGCGTTCACTGTGTCCCATCCGAAGCCTTTGCTTCTGCGGACCCCCCTCCACACCTACAATCGTTGAGCTCTTACGACGATTCCCTTCCATTACCGAACTCGCTATGATTATCGACTCAAACGTGGACAACGATGGGATAAGAGGTTGATAGAGACTCTCACCGTTGCGAAGATCAACAGGAGCACAGTCGCCCCACAACTTCACTGCATCTCTATTGGATGCGAACAAACCAGCAAGCTTCATTACCCGGTGTACCTGGAGATGATCACGTCGCGGTGGAGAGAGGCCCGCTGCCTGCTCAAAAGTGCCGCGTGGTTTGTGGATCGCGGTCAACTTCCCGACGGCGACGTGCTTGATAACCTTCACATACCGAAGGAGGATGATGCGACAGAAGCCATGAACGTCCTGGTAATATATTCCAAGTGGGTTTGAATTGCCCGCCGCGATCCATACTGAACCGTAGATACCAAACTCACGACTTCCCCGATTGATTTTTTTCTTCTCTTATTCCATACATATAATGTCGATGTACAAAACACCACCGTAGTTACATTACTTACAACCCCCCTAGTATACTTAGTGTACTGTACCGCCGCGTAGCACTTAAAGCCAGGTACGGCGTATAGAAATAGAATAGAATAGATCCTCCTCCGCCGTACTCGGCTCTGATTTTTTTTTCTGAAGGAAACGGCGATGGAAGTGGTCTGAAAAAGCGTCGGCGAGGATTAACATTGGGATGAGACGATCTTTATATTTGACCGGAAGCTCGACTCGGAGACTGCGAGTCTCTAGCGATAACAAGTACTTCGCGACCAAAAATCGAGAGACAATTAAAATTTTCCCAGTTATACCGTCCTCTCTTAGTTCCCGTTATCGTTTGATTCAGTTCAACCCCGAAAGTTGCCGCATGCCTCGTGCAGTGGTGGCTGTGCCATCTGTCCGCAGCTTCTTTTGCATCACTCGTCCACCAAAGTGATCGCCTCATTATTCTGAACCTACCGTATATTCCAACGCGAGCGAGCGGAAGAATAGCCTCCGTCTGGAAAAAACGCGTCATTGGGCTTGAGGACCGGCTAGCTTGAAAATCGTGTCTTAAAGTTCTATAACGCGAGGAACGACCGCATTTTTTATAGAGCGTCTGTCCTAGAGAGACTGGTCTGCAAGTGGAATATCCCGCCCGGCATTTCAGGTCGGACTCCTCCGCTCACCCTTTTCTCTATGTTTATTCTCCGGCCGCTGAATATCAGATGTCCTCGTCCCGATGCTCTCAATGTGGTGCCACTCAGCACCAGGACCGATTGGAGCTTGACGTTGCGGGACCTGGAACCAGGCATCATATCCTCTTGAACTCTAATGAAGCGCCCCTCGAGTTTGAAATCGCGGGTATCAAGTCGGGGTTGACGACGCTAGATGCCCGCCTGGTGTTTCTCGACGACGAGATACCGCGACTTCAGGGACAGCTGAAACAGTTGCGAGAACAGCGGGCGTCGGTGTTAAGCTATCGGACACAGAGTCGCTCAATCCTGTCTGCACTCCGCCGGATGCCCCCCGAGATCCTTGGATGCATCTTTTCCTGGACACTGCCCGCAATCAGCGAACCACCACCTGCCACGGCGTCCCGTGTCATGGAAAGCCCCTGGGTCTTGTCTCACGTCAGCCGCTATTGGCGAGCAGTTGCCCTCTCAGACGCATCGCTGTGGTCACTTGTAGCAGTCAACTACGACTCGGACAATCCAAGGCCAGATTACCCATTGTCCATGGCCGAAACACAAGTCGGGCGCGCTAAAAAATTGAAGGTTCACTTCTATGGATGCGAAACATCCAACTCTCAGCCCCAGATCGAGATGTTTCCGGTATCTGGCGCAGCACGCTCCACAGTGGGAGGAGCTTAGTGTTGGGTTGACTTCGCACCTAGTCCCTCTCCTGAGCATCTTGCGAGACCGGGTCCCACTCCTGCGCAGATTATATATCCAGTGGCAGTCGGATCCTGTATCCACGGTGGGGCCCTTGGAGTGCTTCCAAAATGCCCCATCCTTGCTTGAAGCTCGGATAAAAAACAACCTCCGTTTTCTTCCGGTTTTATTTCCGGCGCACCAACTCACCCAATATCGACTGGACTGCCCTTGGGAGACCCATGCAACTATTCTCAAAGAGGCAGTGAATCTTGTCGAGGCCCGCATCTCGGTTGACTTCGAAGACGCCGAAGATTGGCGAAATTTCTGCGAAATCCTCGATTTGACTTGCCTCCGACGTCCTCTTTGTGTCTCATTCAGAAATCTTGAAATTCCTCCGGGCACCTGTTGCTGGAGGAGATCGCCGTTGATTTTGACGAAGATGAAGGTCCGGAATTCATGGGTGGCTTGCAATCCGTGGTATCCCGCTCGTCGTGTATTCTGAGGAGGCTTTGTCTCTGGGGCTTTGCTAACCTCCAGACAACCACCGAGATACTACAACAATTCCCATCCATCGTCGAGCTCGCGATCATCGCTACCACGCCTGTCGGCGGTGAGTTAGCCGAAACACTCATGAAGCGCCTTATCGTGCCTGCGGACAGCGGCAGTGCGGTCATCGCCCCACAACTACGCTACCTATCCTTCGCATGCGAGGACGAGGCTTTCATCAATTACTCCATTTATATGGAGATGGTAGCATCGCGTTGGAGGGCAGGTGGTCTCAAAACCTCTGAGCTCCTCGTGGATTCAGGTCCCCCTCCTGACGCCGAAGTGCGCAGAAGCATCGAGGCACTTTGTGAGGAAGGGTTGAATCTACTTTTCCTTGAAGGAAAGGACGCGGTGAACGCTTTCGGTGGTTGGACCTTCGGAGCAACGTGGAATTAAATCTACGTTCGATATACGTCCCGTCCTTTCAACTCTGTTCATACTTATAAGCTTCTCGCCAAATTGAAATGTT
The DNA here is from genome assembly GCA_029233265.1 of Mycena alexandri. Taxonomy (NCBI): domain Eukaryota; kingdom Fungi; phylum Basidiomycota; class Agaricomycetes; order Agaricales; family Mycenaceae; genus Mycena; species Mycena alexandri. The sequence goes on along the minus strand of JARJCM010000315.1, from coordinate 14 downwards.
GTCCGTTTCGTTCT